>JAQQSW010004195.1:0-14500 GCA_028646575.1 Pseudocheirus occidentalis
GGGGGATGATAGAAGGGAGGGTAGATTGGGGGAGAGGATCATTAGAATCATACACTTTTGAAAAGGGACAATGTTAAAGTAGAAAACAGAATAGGTGAGGGGACAGGATAAGATAGAGGGAAATATAGTTAGTCTTCCACAATATACCTACTATGGAAACATTTTGAGTAACTACACATGTACAACCTATATTGAATTGCTTATCTTCCCAGTGGGGGTGGGAGAGGAAGGAAGAAGTGAAAGAATCTAGAAATCAAAGGTTTACAAGCAAATATTTTTTAAATTGCTTTTTTACATGCAGCTGGGAAATACAATATACATGTTTACAGGCACTGGGGTGTAGAAATCCACCTTAGCTTACAAGAAAGTGAGAGGGGGAATGGGGGAGGATATAGGAGAGAGCAGATTGGAAGAAGAGGTATTCAATAGGTTTGCCATTTGGGGGTACATGGTAGGGGAAGTATGGGGAGAAAATTTGTAACTCAAAATCTTGCAGAAATGAATATTGAAAACTCAAAATAAACAAAAAATTAGGACAGACATAAAGAGTCTTCGATAATCACAGTTGAGAGATTCAGATAGAAGAGGGACTGTGCATGATACAGATTCTGTTCTTAGAAAAAGATCATATGTCATTGTGGCCCCTCCAGATACTTCCATGCTTGGCTTCAGGAAAGGAGAAAATGTTATACTCTTTCTAATTATGCAACAGTAGCCAGAGGAGTTCATGGGTCAAAATGTGAAATGGGGAAACTCAAGCAACAGGGACTATGAGAAAAAAAAATTGATGGTAGATCTCTGGATAAAGAAAATAATTCTGGCACCAACCTTCTTAGTTAGATGTTGAAGAATTATTAGATAATATGAAGTGCCTTACTAACCCAACATTCATGGCAACAAAAGTAGGAATTCCTAGGCCCTACTAAAAGACAGAATTTAAGACTATCAAAGCATTGTGATGAGGTGAAGGGGAAAGCCATTGTCTTCTCCTCACATTGTAAATCATGTTGACTAAAAAATTCTGGGGGAAGATGATAAATGCGGTATTGAGCTCAGTTTCTTTCCCTTTGTGGTTGCACTTACCATATAATGTTCTATGATCTAGAAGCAATGATATGAATTGCTAGAAAGATGAGACTCATTAACAGAGGATAGCTGCCTCTCTCATTACCAGTACTTTTCCACTCCATGGAGGTCTCAGCTCTGTGGTACTTATGGGTCCAATGGCCTCACAAAAGAGGTCTGATAAGTTTTGTTGTTTATGTATGGGCTGAAGAACAAGTCTCTTCTGTTTTTCATGCATACTTATTCTCTATTAGACATATTCTTAATTTGAATGTTTTCAAGGGATCTTTAGGACTCTAATAATTTCTCCAGAGTCCTAGACGGGAACTATATTTTGAATTTCCAAGGTTAATTCTCTGGGTGTGGTTATCATCCAATGATAATTTTTTTTAAAGCAACAAAGATTGAATTTGACTGAACCTGATTTAAGCCAGGATAGAACATTTATTCTGTTCTATGCATTGCAAAAATGTAACAATAATGCTATTGTCACATTTTTCTTTTCTTTTTGATGAGGTTCAGAAAGAATATAAGTTCTTATTCTGTTCTTAAAGATTTATAATACTCTGCAGATTATTGTGAAGCCAGATATAATAACTCTCTCTATAACTGAATAAAAGTATTGGTATGTAAGCTCATTTTCTTCAGGTTTACATAAAGCAACTCTGGCACCACTCCAGTAGTAGACAATTATAGTGGGGATAACATGTACCACACCACATGATTTTGATCTCCTCTGCTACTGCAAAACAACTGCCTAGAAGTTAACTTGAGTTAAAAAGCAAGCAGTAATGCAAACCTTATTTACTACAGTTCCAGTTCCTACCTCTTATGGCTATTGTGTGAGGGCATGTGAGGTAAGCCATAGTTTTGAGTTATTATTGTAACAAAACAACCAGAAGAGAAAAGATGATTCTTTACAAAAGATACGATAGCTTCAAGAGTCTAGAATGATCAATATTTGAGGCAGGGTGAAGAAGAATGACCAAATCAATATGAATTAAAGCTCAATGAGATGTGAAAGGTCAACTAGACCAGCTTGTTCCTTTCCAAGACAAGTAAACTGAAGATCACCTATGTACCTTCCTATAGAAAGATAGTGAAAGAACCAAAGCTAGCACCTTAGTCTTTGGACTCTTGGCTCAGTGGGCATTCCACCATTCAATGTTACCTCTAGAAATTATATAACAAGCAAGTTGGTTTAAAAAATAGGCTAACAAATAGGACTACACCTTTAGAAATGCAAACCCCATCAAAGGATTCCAAACTTTAATATATGAAATCACTTGTGTGAGTTTATGGCCAAGTAGTAAACAATCAACAAAGTTAACATGGTTTCAGAATGGTTATCATATGTAAGTATGGTAAGCCTGAACACTGAAAGTTTTTATAAGGCATGAAATATATAAGTGGATCCTTGCCACTTCCTGTTTCCTATCATCTAACCTATGCCTATAACATTAATCAATTGAAATAAAACAATAAAAAAAATCGTAGTCTGTCTTCCCAATACACACAGTACAGAAAGAATGAAATACAGTGTCATTGTTGGAACTTTATTCTTGGAGGCCAGATAAGGAAGAACTTTTTTTCATCCAAGCTACAAGAAGAGAAAATAACCATTTATTAAGAGCCTGTTTTGTGCCAGTCACTGTTCTAGATACTTTAAAAAATATCTTCACAACAATCCTGAAAGGTAGGTGCTGTTCTGATCTTCATTTTAGAGTTGAGGAAATAGAAGATGGCAGAGATTTAGTGATTTGTTTGGACTAAAACAGTAAATGCTTGGCGATATTTCCAAATGAAAACCAATGTACTACCAAATTGAAGAAACTAAAAAGATTATGTGAAAGAACTGTGGATATTTGCCTAGGAAGAAAGAGGAACGAAGGATGTTTTAATACTTGTCTTCAAGTATTTGAAGAGTTGTCACAGATGTGTGATAAAATTTGTTCTGTTTAGCCCCAGTAGGAAATACCTGGAACAATGAGAGTAAGTTGCAAATAAGCTCATTTAAGCTTCATGTCAGAGGAGAACAAAGAGAATTTTCTGCTTGAACTGTCCAAAAACTGACTATCTCTGAGGTGATGAGATTTCTTTCCTTGGAGGTGTTCCAGGAGAATAACTTCTCAGATATGGCATAGTGGGGATTACGTTGATGAGTGGGTTGGGTTAGAAGACTTCTTAGAACCCTTGCTACTCATAACTTCTGTGATTCTATAAAAACATTTTCATTCTAGGTATAATAATGCCCCTGAACTGCTATGCATCTTTTGAGAAGTCATTTAACTCTTCTATGACTCAGGCATCTATCTGTAAAATGAAATAGTTGGCAAAGATATTGCCTGTAGTACATTCTGCTCTCATGCTTTATTCCTTCTCCAGCATCTGTTCCAATTCTCTAACTTAATTGTGCTAGGTAAATAAAAGTCTAGGTGGTAAGAGAACTCAATAGAAATGTTGGTCCATATGTATCTATGTAATGGAAATGTAATTTGAATTTGAAGATGCCTTTGTACTGGCAGTAACAAGTACTTAGCACTTCATAATTAATCAGTCCTCTGTTAAAGAAACAGAACGTATGAACCCTTGTTGTTGACATAACAGGAAGGAGCTAATGCCATGTCTGTGTGTGTGTGTGTGTATGTGTGTGTGTGTGTGTGTGTGTGTGTGTGTGTGTGTGTGTGTGTGTGTAATGAGAAGCCCCTGCTGGGTCAAGCAGATCTTCAGATCTTCTTGGAGCAAGCTGCTGCCACTGGGGAAGCTGAAGAGGAAAGGCTCCTCAGCAATGGGAGAATGATTTTGATTTTGGGAATCTGGGTGAAGTGATTTTGATTCTGGCAACCAGCCAGAGCTTCTGGGAGCTGCTGAAGACATCCAAGGTCCAGCTGGAGCTGCTGCAAACTGAAGAATCATCACTGTGATGCTGGCACTTGGCATGAACTTGTTTGTCTCTTAGGTAAGCCTTAACTTCCTGGGAATAGAAACTTTGAAAGATTTAAGATGTACTCTACCTTGTGAGCTTCACTGTGGAACAGGAACTGAGCAGAGAGCTGAACAAGGAACTGGGAACGGTCTGCCTTTGAGCCCAGGTGAAAATTTGGAGAATCCAGGTAGGACCTAGGACCATGAAAGGGGATCCAGGGAATCTGAGAGACCACCCCGAGTCAAGCTGAAAGAAGTCTTTAACTGGATACTGTGTATTGACTGAGAAATTGTAATTTACTAGTGACCTAGTGGTAGAGAGCTTGTGTATTTTCTCATGAACAAAAAGTGAATGATGACTGAATAGCAGTTCATTTGTAACCTGGTGTGCCCCACGAGTGGAAAACTTTGATTATTGTACTTTGTATGCCTTAAGGAGGCAAACTTCCTTAAGGATGATTGAATGACTGAGTTGATTGAATGATTGAGTTCCTAAATGATTGTTCTTTGTTTAAAACTTTGTGACAACTATGGTGACAACTATGTGGCCATTTTAGTTATAAGCTGTTGTGAATGCTATATTTTGATTTTCTGTAAATGTTTTGTTCTGATTTGTTACTTAATAGAGTGTTCACTATACTATGTCATCAAAATCTTAAAAGCTATTCATGGTACCATTCTTCTGGAAAGCTGCTCTGGTGCTTGACTTTACAATCCATAATCCTATGAATCTCAATCTAGAGCATATCTTAATTTAGGAGTTTAGCGGTTCCAAACCCCTCATTTTACAGGTGAGGAAACAAGAGGGCCAGGGAAATGTCTTGCCCATGGTAATACAGTTAGAAATTAGCTGAGGAAAGATTTGAATCTATTTCTTCCTGAATCTACCAGTTTTTTTTTATTATAAAAACTTTCTAGAAAATACATAAATAATATCAATCAAACTCTATTGAAATGAATTTTATAAAAGATCACTCACTACTACCATGATGAAGTTTCACATACCATTCAGTACTTCTAATTGTCAGAATTTTTTTCTAATGCTGAGTATAATCTCTGCCTACCCCTACCCTGAGCTTTCTCCCACCTGTCCTCAAGCAGGAGAAAAAAGTATACTTCCAACTCAAGGTATAATCTCTCATTCTTTTCTTCCTTCAGATCTGTTGCCACTGGAAATGCTCATAGTTTATTCAGGCTGAGCTTTCCCTACAGTCCCAGCATGATCCAGACTTCCTGCTGTGTTGCTACAAGCTCAGGGTCACCCCATCCATTAACTTAACTACTGTATTTAAACTGTATCTTTATAGTGTGACTGTTAATGCCTAAGGTGCTTTTTACCTCACTCTGCTCTATTCAGTTGTTAACAAGAAACTAAACTGCTTGCATTTCCACCAGTCTACCTCTGTCACTTGTAGAAGTAGGAGGAAGGCTGATTTGACAGAGGGCTGCTTATGACTGAAGGGCATTTTATATTTTTGTTTGTTTCATGGATCAACATCCTGGCCAAATAATTCATCTACAAAATGGACAATGTGCTCACTGATGGCTTACCTTTCCCTTAGCAAAGCCACTTGGACAGCACATGTAGGCTGCTGTAAGGATTAAACAAAATCACTCTCTAGTTTCAAAGAATTTAACAAAGATTATGCTCAACACACAGCTGTATTTCAGAGCCCAAGGTCACCTCTACACCATGATAAGTAAGAGTTTGTGAAAGAATAGCAAATATAAATAAATAAGCTTAATCAGGACATCAGGACTACTGAAAACAGATATCGTTACTAGTAATATTCTCTCTCCCTCTCTCTCTCTCACTTTCTCTTTCTCTCCCTCTTGTCAATGTACAAACACTTATGTGTGTGTCTATGCATACGTATATATGTATATGTGTGTACAAATATGGTATGTTTGTCTATAGTATTTATCACTAAATTTTAACCTTTGTTATGTAAATTCATAACTTCAGTAGCCTGTCTGAAAGGGAATTTATGTGTCATTGAGTTCAACCTTATGTCTTTACAAATGAGGAAACTGAAGCCCAGAAGGACTGAATAATGATTTGAGATCTTGCAGGGAATGTGTAGCAGATCCAGAATACAAAGTGAGATTCTCTAATTCCTTAGAATCCCAATTCAGTATATTTGAAACTTCATCATGCTATTAAATAGGCATCCTCCTCTTTATCATTTAAAATTTTCTACATTATTTGCTATTGTTTAGCCTTGAGCAGGTTTTCAGGAGTATTTAGATGATTGTTTTTTTTTCTCCCAAACTCTTTTACGCAAAACCTGTACAATCTATTTAATAATAATTATAACTTATTTATTTATTTCATTTCAGCTTCAGTTGATGTTTTCTGGTAGCATCATATTAAATACAAATACTAGAACACAAATTGACATCTTTCTGTACTTCTTTTTACTTATTCTCATTTCATTCCTCCTTATATTTATCTAACTTGAATCAATCCCCCACCCCCCCAAAAAAGTACAGATAGATCGTACTGAACTTTGGGTTTACTTAGTATCTGAACTCCTAGTGGATAATATCTCAGCAGTTTGCTTTAGCTTAATTTATTTGAGAACTGTCACTTCACCTGCTTGCTGATCAGAAGAGAGATGTACATGCCTATTTTACTCTATGATCTTCTGGAATAAGCCTGAATCTGAACTCAGAAAAGCTTTATTTGATTCCTAATAGAAGAAGTTAATGAAGATTTTTCAAGTATGTCAAGGGAAATGAGAAGATCAGTGATATGCTTTATGAAAATGAATCTGGAAGATATTTACAGAATGGATGGAGAAAAAGGATCCAAGTAGGAGTTCAGATAGGAGGTTATTACCATATTTTCAGAGAAAACAGAGACCCAAATGAATGGAATAATAGTTGGAATGAAGATATGCAATGAATTTCAGGTGATGGAATAAACATGATTTGGTGACTCAGTCAGGCTCAAGGAAAAGGGAAGATGGAAAAGACTGAGGTGTATGTAGCCACAATTATCATGGTGACACTACTGAAAATAGGGAGTTTAGCAGAAAGAACTGGTTTTTGGACTCAAATAGATACATGTAATTTAGATATATGAAAATATTAGAGGTATCTACCAATTAGTTGAAAAATGAAATGGGAGCACAGGAGATAAAATCATGCTAAACATAACAATGAAGAAGAAAGAAAGAAGAAGAAGAAGAAGAAGAAGAAGAAGAAGAAGAAGAAGAAGAAGAAGAAGAAAAGAAGAAGAAGAAGGGAAGGAGAAAGAGAAGAGAAGGATAATGACAAGGACAAAGAGAAGAAGGAGGAGGAGGAGAAGGAGGAGGAGGAGATGATGATGAAAAATTAGACCTAGAGGTAGTGATGTTGTAATTTATATTTCTGCTGTGCGATACCATAATGTGTTGAGAGTTTCTTAATAATCTATTTAACTATGCCTGTTTTGTGAGAGGTAAAGTATAATTTCATTATCTTAAATTATGAAAATCATACTTATATCTTTGCTGTCATTGTATATTTTCTATTTATGAGAGGCAGCTATAGAAAAGTAGAAAGGATGTATAATATTGGATTTAAAAATCTTGCATCTGAAACTTGATTCAGAAAATGAGTAGCTACACTAGCCATGTGTCTCTGAGAAAGTCACCTGTCTTCTTTGTGCCTCAGTTTCCTTATCTGTTAAAATGGGTAAAATAATATGTGTACTAAATGATTGAGAGGACTATTTAATGGATTAAATTAGATAATGTATGTAAAGTAGCTTATAAACTTCACCATCTCAGTTATTATTTGTAGATTTGATTGTGAATACCTGAACCAAATACTATCCCAGATTATATCATTGTTCTTATGGGATTGATACACTTTTTATAGATCAATTTTGTGATATTAAATTCCTTTCCATTAACTTACAGCTTCAAAATGTATGACTGGTTGTATTTGCTATGGACAGAATAAGTATACCACTCCCTCTTTCAAAGGGGTCAACATTAATACTAGAAGCAGAGAAAGGATTAAACAGGCTTAAAGATCTCAGAACAATGTCCACAGATTTCATGTCATCTAACCATCCCATTTTCCTAATGAAGATACTCAGACCCAGTGACACTAAGTAACTTGCCCAATGTCACATAGTTATTCCATCAGGGTTGAGATTTGGACCAAGATCCACTGTTTCCAGAGCCAGATCACTGTTATTTCCACTGTACCGGGCTGCCACCCACTACCCAGAAACCCTCTGTCCTGATCATTCACAATAGAGTTTAAGCTGCACTGAATATGAAAATAAATTCCCTTCCACAGAAAAAGATTCATAGACAGCCTGACTTGATTTTTTAAAGTATATTGTCTATGATGTGAGAGAATCAGGTTTGATGCCCTAGCTCTTATGCTGTGTAAACATAAGCAAGTTCCCTAACTTCTTTTTTACTCAATCTTATCATCTATAGAATGAGTCAGTATGGTGAAGAATATAAATTCCAAATGTAGAAAAAGAGAAATGTGGGTTCAAATACTGCCTCAGATATCAAATTAGCTGTATGACCCTAAGCACGACTACATCTATTATCTCATCTCTAAAATGCTAACTAGCACAGAGTCATGTTCTTTTTTCCTGAACTGAAATAAAATAAAGTATGTAAAGTTCTTTCTCAAGCGTAGTCTAAATTCCTTGTGTGCCTTGAACTGTACAGTACATAAGTTTCATTTTATCACTTGAGACTCACAGCAACCCTGTGAGGGAGATACTGTAGGAATTATTGCTCTCATTTTATCATCAAAGAAATAGGTTCAGGGAATATAAGCAATTTACAAGGATCAAACATCTAATCAGCATCAGAAACAGAATTTAAACCCAGGTCTTCCTTAGCTTAAGTCAGACCTACATCCACTATCCCAAAATGTACTTTTGGTTTATGATTTATGTTATTAGTTCTGTAATAATTATGACCTATTTATAATAATAATAAAAGAAGAGTGTTGGTCTAGACAGCCTCTAAAGTGATTTCCAGCTCTAAATCTTTCTTCTTTTAAGTTTATCTTTAAGCTTGCTTTTACAAAAGGTACATAAAACATAAGAATGAGTTCCTTTTTTAAATAGGTTAATAAGTCAGTGTAATAGCCTCTGATGATGTGTGTAACCTAGAGCTTTCATACTTTCCTAATGGTTTTATCCATCAAAAGTCATCTATTATTTCATTTCCACAACTTAAAATATTGGCATGTAAATATTACTAGTTCAAACTTCTGGCAAGATGCCACCACATGGCCTATTTCTGAGAAGCCATATGGCAATGGTGTGGCCATCTGCTTATCCTGATATTCCTTTCCTGGCAAATCTTGTACCCATATGGGTTATTCAAGCCCTCGTCTGTGTATATCATGCACAGAAAAGGAATTGATACTGATACTTTAATAATTACCCTAAACACCGAGATCACTTTTTTCTTCTGTTTATCCATTCTGTTTTCTGGGGTCCATATACCTGTCTTCTTCTGCTCAATGAGATACTACTGGATTCCAAGCATTTGTGAGAGCTGTCATAGGCATTCTGTCAGACTTGAGGCATCATAATCATCTCAAAGGAACGATAGCTAAGTGCTTTGTGGATTTGAAACTTCATCATTGAAGAGATGAAATGATCTGTCCTTTTAGATGCTGACAGGATAGCAATTTTGTGTCAATATAGAAATTCATATAGTCAGACAATGAGGCCACATATAATTTATGCATGGGCTTCCTCTGTTCCCAGTGACAGCCATTTGCAGTGATGTCTAAAATACTTGAAGAGAAATATTAGAATAATTTTAAGGAAACCTTGTCAACTTCGAGCATGTTGCACTTTCCAGCTCCAGTGAAATCCTGTTGAATAGGTCATTTAGCAACCACTTCTTTAATAATTCTCCTCGATAATGAATAATTATTTCATATAATGTAAGTGTTCAAATACATGTAGAAATGATTTCACACTTCTTCATGTATATGTGTATACATATGTATTTGTCTGTTAATTTGGATCTAATATTTATAGCATTGTTGATTTTTCTTTTCCCCCATTTAGAATTATTTTCTTTAGAGTAAATGATGAATTTAGTTCTTTCAGGTCATTTGGTGCCCATGTTTATATGAGGCATATATTTGCATTTTTCTTTGAAATAACTTTTTTTGAGACTTCCAAGTTCACGTCTCAGCAACCAAACATCTTTTCACAAAAAAAGACTATTTTCAGGATGGAAAATTCATTACTCTAGTCTCAGAGCCAGTATCCAGAAAAAATGTAAGCATTGTACCTTTTTGACAGCATTCCCATTCAAAGCCAATTCACCACCCTCCCATCTACAACCCATCCAGAGACTTGTAGGTCCCTAACTCTGTTCCTGTCCCTGCCATTCTTTGATAGGGAGCATTAAACAGCAAAAATACCAACAACTAACCACCAGAGGGGATAATTAGCTTTAAAAAAGACAAGCAAGGAATAGACATGCTGTCTTTCAAGGAAAAAGTAACCCCCCAGTTTCTTGTGTGAGGTTGTCATTTAAGATGATCTACAGATAGGGGATTTGGTTAATTTCAAAGGTGTGCCAGTAAGATTGAAGGCCAAAAGGTTAGTGAAATAGAACAGAGAGAGGGCAAAAATATGGTGGGTGACAAAAACATCTGTAATACCTTACAAAGCACATTTTCTAAGGGCAAAAACAACTAAAGATGGCAAAATAAATCAACTCTTCACAGATGGTTTCCAAAAATGTCCAGTTTAGCATTAGCATATGGTGCTATGTCATACATCCTATGATTTTCATGTGGCAGGAAAAGCTTTTGTGCCAAGTATAAAATTGGCCTAAAATGACTAGTCATATGAATATGTAATCATAAATAGTCATAAGAATATGTCTGTCACTTTATCATTTTACTTAGATAATTTGAAGATTCAAATGGATTTGTGATTTTGTGGTGTGTGGTCAAATCAATAATCAATTTTGTGAAAATCAGAATATATGATAACTTAAATGTTTAAGAAACACATTTGTTAAAGCAAATGACAAAAAGATATAATGATAATAATCAGATAAACCATCATTTTGATGTTGTCCAAGAAAAAAAATAGAGGTTTGAGTTTTCTAGCTTTTCCATTATTTGTTGCAGCTATGCCAGGATATAAGATTTATGAGAACTCCACTACAAATTCTTATTATAACACATTTATATTATACTTTTAGTTTTCTGAAACTCAGGCAGGTTGTGACTTGCCCCCAAAGATATAGTAGTTATTGCTTCTCAAGGTAGCTGTGATTATTATTTTTATTATTATTCAGAATGATATGAGTGAATTCAATTTAAATTCAGAATAAGGCTCAATTCAATTCAACTCATCAGCTATTTAGAAGGCAGAGCCAAGATGGCAGCATAGAAACAGGAAAACACCACAGCTCACACATAGCCACCTCAAATATGATTCTAAACAAATTTTAGGGCTCCAAAACTCACACAAAAATACGAAAAAAAACACACCTCCTGTTGAAGGCAGCTCACCAGGAATGACTCATCTCAGCATGCTGGGAGCCAAAACCAGCCCAGCCTGAAGCAAAGGCTTGGCCCCAGGCTGGCTGGGACAAGCCACAGCTGAAGTTTTCAGGAGACTCAAGCAGTGGCAGCTGTGGTAGTTTCCAGAATTATCAAGCCATAAGAAATAAGGACTAAAAGAAAGGTCAGTGGGACTCAGCTAAATTTGGGGGAGAAAAGCCATTCGGCCTAGCTACCTCCAGGGCAAGGAAGTGGCAAAAGTGGCAGCCCTGAAGCTACTTCCAAGGGGCTGCTTCAGAGCTCCTGGCATGTGGACTGCAGGGGGGTCAAGAGATCATTCAGAGACTAAGTGCTCCAACGTTGACTGTCATGGATCCGGATCATGGTCTTGGGTAGTCCTCCTGGGGTTCATTTTCAGTGAGCTAAAGTTGGTGGGGCTGCAGCAGCCTCCTAATAGCTCCTGAAGCTCTGAAAACCCCAGAGATTTGGGACATATCTTTTCCTTCTGGAAGCAGAACTCCACAGCGCTAAAAAATAAAGTAATTCACTGGCAACATGAGCAAGCAAAGGAAGCAAAATAAGAAAAGCAATCAAACTCTAGAATCTTTTTTTGGGGACAGAAAGGATCAAAGCATGGAAAGGGAAGAAAACAACACAGTGAGAACCTCCAGACCAAAAGCTTCCAGGAAATATGTAGACTGCCTACAAGCCATAGATGAGCTTACAAAGGATTTTCAAACCCAAATAAGAGAAGAGGAGAAAAATTGGGGAGAGAAATGAGAATGATGCAAGAATATCATGAAAGGAAAGTCAACAACCGAACTGAAGAAAATAGCACCTTAAAAATGGATTAACTCAAATGGCAAAAGAGGGCCGAAAAGCCAGTGACGAGAAGAATGCCTTAAAAAGTCAAATTTGCCAGATGGAAAAAGAATCACAAAAGCTCACTGAGGAGAACAATTCCTTCAGAATTAGAGTTGAGCAAATGGAAGCAAATGACTTTCTGAGAAATCAAGATACTATTTAGCAGATCCAAACAAATGAAAAAAATAGAAAGCAATGTAAAATATCTCCTTGAAAAAAACCACCGACCTGGAAAATAGATCCAGGAGAGACAATTTAAAAATTATTGGACTGTCTAAAAGCCATAATCAAAAAAAGAACTTAGAAAACATCCTTTAAGCAATTCTCAAGGTAAATTGCTCTGATATTTTAGAACCAGAGGGCAAAATACAACCTGAAAGAATTCAATGATCAACTCTTGAAAAAGATCCCCAAAAGAAAACTCCTCAGAATGTTTTAGCCAGGTTCCAGAGTCCCCAGATCAAAGAGAAAATATTATAGGCTGCCAAGAGGAAGTAATTTGAATACTGTGGAAACACAATTAAGAAAATACAGGATCTGGCAGCTTGTGCACCGAGGGATCAAAGGGTCTGCACTATGATATTCCAGAGATCAAGAGAGCTAGGATTAAAACCAAGACACACCTACCCAGCAAAAGTGAGTGTAATGTTCCAGGGGAAAATATGGTCATTTGGTGAGGTGGAGGACTTTCAAACTTTCTTGCTGATAAAAACAGAACTAAATAGGAAATTTGACACTAAAATACAAGAAGCATGAGAAGGCAAACATGGAAAAGAATCATATCAAAGTTGAACTATTTACATGGAAAAATGATAATGGTAACTTATGAAACTTTTCTCAATATGAGGATAGATGAAGGGAATACAAATGTATATATACATATTCATATACATATGTATATATGTGCATACAAATACATATCTGGGTATGTGTATAAATGTGTACATAGATGGCACAGGATCAACTTAATAGGAAGGGATAATACTTTAAAAGGTGAAATTCTGAGGTGGGAGAGGATTAGAATGAGAGGAGACAGGGGAGACAGAATGGGTTGATCATTTCATACAGAAAAGGCAGGGGATAATTCTTAAAATGAAGGGAAAGAACAGGAAGGTAAAAGGGAAAGGGTCAACTTTACTCTCATTGAATTTGGCTTAGGGAAGGAATGCCATAAATTCTAAACTGTTTATATTGCCACACAGGAGAGTAGGGGGGATGGGGATGAGAACTCCTTTCTTGTTTCTTCTTTTGCTAGTTATATTCATGTACTGAATAATCACTGTGTACACTATTTCCCTGGTTCTGTTCACCTCATTTTGTGTTAGCTCGTATGTCTTTTCATGCTTCCCCATATTTTTACTGTTTTTGTGTGTGGGAGTGTATTAATCATAGCAGTGTAAAATTTCATTACATTTATGAACCATGATCTGTTTAGCTATTACCAATAAGACAATCATCACCTTTTAACAAATAGTAACAATTAGGCCATTATGTCTGGACCATGGAGTATTTAGAGGAAAGTAGAGCATGAGAAAATGGAAAAAGAGAAAAACACAATGTCTTCCTTTTGTTCTTTAAAACTAAACTTGTATCTGTAATGGTAATCAATTTGTTTGATCAGATACTTAGGGCTAAGCAGACCATATACTTAGGGTTAAGTAGATCCTAGTAACTTAGGGCTAAGTATAGAATTCTGTCCATTGATGAAAAGGTGTGAATTCCCCTGTTGACTTGGAGGAATACTATTGACTGAGAAAATCCACTGTGGACTTGGGAGATGCCAGTGCTCATAAGGAATAATTTTATAGAGTCAAGACAGATTTTGGATTTGGTTCCTCAGTGAAGCTGACTGAAGATATGAACAGGATGGCACTTTGTTTTTTGGTGGCCTGGCTGATCCTTGAGTTCCAGGCAAGAGAAGTCCTGAAGTGTTTGAGGTGTGCTGAACCTTGTGAACTTCAGTATGTGCTGGGGATTGCCCTGAGGACTGGACAAGGACCTGGGAACTGTTCATCTTTGAGGACTGGACGAGAACCTGCCAGCTTTCAGCTCCTGAATCTAGGTGATTGTTTGACAGACTCAGGAGGGAGCTGGGACCAGGGAAGAGGATCCAGGGAATCAGAGAGACCACCCA
>JAQQSW010004196.1:0-14499 GCA_028646575.1 Pseudocheirus occidentalis
TAGGACTGGTACCCTCCTTCAGTCGAAGTGACCCAAGCATCAAAATCCTCAGAGATTCCTCCACCCATTATTCCATAAAATCCGTGTTGCAGGGGACGTTAAAGATCACCTAGGAAGGTCATTCTCTGTTTCCCTTTCTTTCTTCTAGTCTCATGCTTCACTTTCCTGTTCTGACCTCTCCTTCTCAAAGGGGATTTGATCCTCTAAGGCACTGCAGTTATCAGCACTATTAGTATTGTTCTATTTTTATTTCTAGTTCTCTTTCAGTAATAAATTATGTGTCTTTTTAAATAACCATTTCCAAGGCACCGAAAAGTACAGTATAGAGAAGACCTCGATAGACACATGCCCTGCCCTCCAGGAGCTTACAGTCTAAAACAGACAACTGAACAAACAGGAGGCAAGGGAAGGAAGGGCAGGGGACCAGGTGGAGAGGCTAGGAAAAGGTGGGAGGGGTAGGAAAAGAAAAAAGAACGAAGCCATGCGGCGGGTGGCAGGTCGGCATGCTGTGGATCCCCAAGGCTCCGTGGTGGTGCTGGGCGGGTTTGAGGGATAAGGGTCCCAGCCGTTGGCAGGCGGGGATGAGGAGTGGGGGAGGGCGCCGGGCCCCTCCCCCACAGCAGCATGCAGCATGCATCAGGTTTTACCTGATTTCACTAGCCATGTCGCAGGCCCCGCCGCCGCCGTTGCCGTAACCGAAGGCGCCACGGCTGACCCCGGTCCCGCTGCAGCAGCAGCAGACGAGACCCCAGATGCCCAGGCCGAGGCAAGCTAGCAACAGCAGGGAACCCAGAACGGCCCCAATGATCATGCCCACGCGGCGGGAGTCTGTGGGGAGAAGCAAATACTTGTCAGTACTCCGACAGCCCCCCCCCACCCCACCCCCTCTCCAGATGTGAAGCGGGGGAGGAAGAAGCTAGACTGGGACTTTGTATAGCCTAGACGGAGTGGACTGGGGTGCAAGAGGGTGATCTTTAAGGGGTCTGAGGGGATGGAAGGTGTATAGTAATCAAATAGCCACGTTCAAATTAATATGCAAGTGAGTCTAATATATATGTGTCTTAGAAAGAATTCTGTTTTCTCCCAGGTGGGCAGAGTTGGCCTGAGACACAAAGAAGGGACAAGTTAGGGACCTACTGGGAGAGCCAACTGAGGCTTACAGGTAGATGCCAGACAGGAATCCCATTCCTTTCCATCCCTTAGATCTCCCCCTGATCTGCTCCACTCCCAGGGAACTTTCCCCCATTGACCCTCCCTTCCATTCATCTCCACTTACCTGACACCTTCACCTCCACCACGCACACACTGTAACCCACATGGTTAGCCACTGTGCACTGGTATAGCCCATCGTCGTCCCAGGATATGTCCTTCAGCACCAAGTCCCCATTGCTGAGCCCTGACATAGAGGGAAGATCAGTCTGCCGAAGAGAGGCCAGAGGGCCTTTGACCCAGGGACTTCCCTACCTCCAACATAGGTAGCCCTGGAGAGGGGAAGGATTGAGGGCTGGAATGGAAGAGACAGCAGGGAAATACACACACACATACACACAGCTTTGGGAAGGGAGAAGGGACAAACCTAAACAATGAGAGGAAAAAGGAGACACACACACACACACACACACACACACACACACACACACACCCTCCAGAGAGAGATAACCTGTCCCTATAATAAGGAGGCTATTGTCCCAACATTTTTGCCATCTTCTACTCTACACAATCCTGATTCTCTTCCCACAAACTAATCCACACAGAGACAGAACCCATCTAGGGATCTTACAGACAGATCTTAAAATTGGTTGGATATGCCTCTTTTCCACTGAAGCTTACTGCATGTTGCTGTCCCCATCCTTGGGGAAGGGGGCAAGTGTCTGTCCCTAAATGATTTCCTAGGACACAAAGACGCTCCATTAGGACAAAATTCAGGAACCTTTATCCTTTCATTTGAAAGTCAACCCTTGTCTATAAGATCATGGAATCCTGAAAATCAGAATGTCAGAGCTGGAAGAGACCTTAAAAACCATGCAATCACACCATCCTTTATGAATAGGGAAACTGAGGTCCAGAGAGTCACTCTTGTGTGCTAGTTTGCCCCCCTTGATCTTCCACCAGCCCTGTAATAACCCATACAGATGTTTGCCCAAGGCACTTCATGCTGCCTAGGCAGTACCCCTTCTGTGGGGCTAGTTCTTCACACAGAGAACCTCATCCTCTCCAAGCAATGCCTTTAAGGATATTAAGAGTACAGAGGAAGTCACTAATACCACTGATTTCCCTCCTGCCTCCCACCCCCATCCCCACCCCCAATCCTCTCACCGTGGGTCACAGAGCTATGAAAGGATTCCTGGTAAGAAAGTTCTGAGTGGTAGTTATTCTGTGAGAGGTAAGAACTGGCCCGGTAGGGATGGGTGCGTCCGCTGATCTTGGCCCACTTGTAGGAGAGGGGTGGAGTGCCCCCATTGGCAAAACATTTGAGTACCACATCGTTCCCATAGGTAATGTGCCCCTCTGTCCAGCACATGGGCACCGCAGGCCGAGCTGGAGAGGTAGAGAATGAAGAGGAAGTGAAGGTGATTATCATTCAGGTCCCATGAAGGGGTTTAGGATAGGCAAATACACAACAACATTCTTAGGTCTGTAGCCGCCTAGAAAAACAATCCCCACCATAACCAGAGCCACCACCTGTCTATGGTGTGTCTAAAACTATGAGATAAGAGTTGTAAGATCATCTGGGCAGCTGGATGTCAAAGCGAAGAAAGTCTGGGGTCTGGGGTCAGGAGTACCTGGATTCAAATCTGGCCTCAGACATTCACTAGCTGTATGACCCACGGCATAAATGTATGACCTGTTTGCCTCAGTTTCCTTATCTGTAAAATGAGCTGGAAAAGGAAATGGCAAACCACTCTAGTATCTTTGTCAGGAAAACTCCAAGTGGGGTCAGACACAACTGAAAACAACTGAACAACAAAAATAAGATCATCTAGTCCAACCACAGAATTTTACAAGTGAGGAAACTGAGGTCCAGAGAAGTGTCCAAGGTCACACCATTAAGAAGTGACAATGTCTTAGATTTGAACCTAGGTCCCCTGATTGCAAATTCCAAATGCTAATTCCACTAGCCACATTGACCTCCCACCCACATGTACCTTGGACAGTAACAATGACTCTTCGGGTGGCCATGGTGGTCTTTTTAACCCTGCACTCATAGGTGGCTGTGTCAGAGACCTGCAGGTTCATTAAGTTGATGGAGGCATCATACTGACTGGGGTCCTGAGCCGCAAATCGGACCCTCTGCTGAAGGTGGGGGAGGCTGCCCTGGTTGATCCTCTTGTCCTGATAACTGAGGAACTGTGGGAAGAAGATAAAGGAGAGGGAGAGAGAGGAAAATAGGAAGACAGGAATTACTCACACATGGGCAAGGCAGGGGAAGGAAGGGGGGGGAGAGAGACTCCCCAGTTGTGGAACATTGCATTTAATGTCAGATTTTCTGACATTTTGTTGGTTTTGATTATTTTTTTCTCTTCCTCTTTTTAAAAAATCCTTTATTCTAAGAGATGGTGCTCTAGAAGGGGGAGGAGAAGGGATATAAGAGGGAATGTAGGTGATATAAAAACAAAGTTCTTAATAAAAAGATAAACTTTTAAAACATTAAAGTCAACTATCTAGACAGTCAATTTTGGGGGGGGTTTTAGAGGAGAAAAATGAGGTGGGTCAAGGTGGGTAGAGAGGGGGCAGCACTGCACAGAAAGTGACCCGTGGAGCTAAGATCATGGACTTTGTCTCAGGGAGCATCCATTTTCACCACATTTTGGCCCTCAGTTTCTTCCTCTGTAAAATGCCCATGAGAAAGCCAGCTTGCTCACAATAGAAATTTGTGGAAATGAAATGAAATAACAGATAGGAAAGGGCTTTGAAAAGTAAGAGGTTTACATGTGAGCTCCTGGAGCAAAAGAACTATAGACTCTCCTCCTTTTGAGTCTCCCTCTGTCCCCTAGCATTGCACCTTGGGGTGGGGGGTGCAGCAATCAGGATACAAGTATGGGGAGGACTAGCTTGGAATCAGGATTATTGAACTCTTTTTCCAGTTTCCAGCCCCTTTGTTTGAACTTAGGGCCTCGTTTTGCTTACCTCTGCCTAAATTTTAAAGTGTACAAATTCTTCTACCCATTCCCATTCCCATTCCCAGGAAAAAGAAAAAGGAAAACATTATAGAAATGTAGAATGAGGGTCCTAGGGCCAAGAGGAGAATGACTTCATTGCCCAGGGAACTTACCACATTCTCTCGGTGTGCAGGGTCTGAGTTGACCTGCATCCACTCAATGTCCAATCCATTGGGACCATAGTCCTCAGGGTCCAGCATGTAGGGGCAGCCAAGTCGAACATTATCACCTTCAGCCAGATACAGGACTTCCTGTCCATCCCCATTTATCCGCACAGCAGACAGCAGTGCTAGGGTAAAGAGGTAGGTATGATGGAGAGGACAGCAAAGATGGTCGTAATGGGACAGAGGGAGTAGAGCCCAAAGTCTGAAGGAGTCACAAGCGTCTCCCCATGAATTTCTCATTAAAAAGAGGATTCTGACGCATCCCTCAAACCTCAAATCAGTAGCTAAGAAAAAGGGGAAGAGAGACAGAGTTGGTGTCAAGGAATCCTGAAAAACTTAGTATGGCTGAGCATGACTATATGGTTAAGCCTATTGATGTGTTTATGAGTATTATGTATAGGCATATGACTGTGCATGTGTGCACAATTGTATGTATAGTCAAGCCTCTATTTGTGGTTTTCTGCATGCTATTCTATGTAGGTGGCTGTATATCCTTTTGTGACTATGTACATGTGTGTGTACATTGTGGGCGAATGTCTGTGTGGTTGTGTTTGTGGCTTTGTGTATGTATTCGGGATTTTTTTATATATGTAATTGGGTATAGTTATGTGTTTTGGGTGGTTGTGTGCATATGTAACTGGATGTGAACATGGGATTGTATATGCAAGTGTCAAGCTAAATAAACTGTGACTGTTAACCACAAGAGTGGGAGACCTTGGCTACCCAAGCCTAATCACAGTGAAGTCTTCTGTCTGGGTGGAATAAGGCTTTCTCATGCCTAAGGCAGGTAAATAGGTAAGATGGCCTCTTCCAGCCTCAGTGTGTGTGTGTGTGTGTCTGTGTGTGTGTGTCTGTGTGTGTCTGTGTGTGTCTGTGTGTGTCTGTGTGTGGTGTTGTTATAGCAGTGTAAGCCTGTGTGTGATCCATATGTCAATGTATGTGCCTATCTGAGGGGAATAGTTTGTGTTTCCTCCTATAAGGATGTCCATGTTTGTGTGTATTCAGGCACCTGTCTCTCCTTGTTCATTCTGCCTCTTGCAGCCCCAGCCCTGCCCTGCCCTGCTCTGCCCAGCCCCAGCCCCTGCCCCAGCTGAGTCAGGGAGAAGGAGGGAGCCAAGCCTCCCTGCAGGCCCCTCCCTGAGCCCAGCCTGGCCTGGGCATTTACATTGCCACATACAGTCCTGGGCTGCCCTGGACTTTATGGGCTTCCTCAGCCAACTGCCCCAGGGTGGGGAGCAGGGATTTCCGGAAGTAAAAGACAGTTTTACTGTCTTCTTCCCTCCCTTAATGCCCCAGGCAAGGGCCTACCCCAACCAGTTGGACAGACCCACCCCAGAGGATTGGGGGAGAGAAGGGGAATAACAGGTGCATGGACAGAGATGAGACGGGGGGGGCCCCAACTTCCCCTCCCAGGTCTCATTCCTCCTATCTCTCCCACCCCACTTTCCAAAACGCCTCCCTCCTTTTCCTGTCCCCTCTGCTTTCTGACTAGGGTTTAATTCTGTGCCTCTTCTTTCCCAATCAGTTTAGTCAATCAAAGAGCATTCACTGAGTACCAATTATGTGCTCAACACCGAGCACTGTCCCTTTGTCTGTCTCCTCCAGTCTTGATCTCTCCCTATCACAGACACACAGACACACAGACACACAGACACACACACACACACACACACACACACACACACACACACACACACACACACACACACACACACACCTTGAAACAGACACCGTCTGGCTAATCGGGAAGGACCAGTAGAATCAGTTCCCATACTAAGCTTTATGAATTCTTGAGACAGATTTCTCCTCCACAAATTTAGGACTGATTCAACGAACTCTAAGGTCCCTTCCCAGCTCTAAATCCTGTGATTCTAAGGTCACTGAACTAGAACTTCTGAATCAAACCTGAGAGTACAGTCTCCACCCACCTGACTCGACAACCTCCCAGTCTCTCTCAAGAATCTTGGGGAAGCCCAAGAAAACTGAAGGGGAGATAGAGGTCTCAATGAAGGGAGCAGGGAAGTCAGCTAGAGTGCTAACGGGAGCAGGCTGCCTCTTCCCAGCCCTGGCCTCAGGAAAACACACGGGAGATAAAGATCCAGATGCAATCTCCATAACTCCCAAGGCATTGGGAAGACTGGCAGAAAGGGTGAGTGACACACATTTATCTGCATGGCACAGTCTCCACCCTAGGGAAGGGCTGCCTTAGCAGTACTGGCCCCAGTAGTGGTTGGGATCCAATGGAGTCATTTTCTCTTCAGCCTCTGGGCTGCCAGGGAGAGTTAAGGAAGTAGGGACAAAGAGGCTGAGTTTCACAGGGGAGGCAGGAGATGGAGTCTGGTGTTTGGGAAGTCAACAGGAGAGAGGAGACAGTGGAAACTAGAAACAAATGAAAAAATCCCCTCATCCCATTCATCCCCTCACCTCCATTCAAGGAGGCACCTCATCCACCCCGACTGAGGAGACCCTCCTATGTTTTTGAAGATACCCCACAACTGCCTCTCAGAATTATAGAAAATCCTCCATGTATCCTCAGGCGCTGGCAAGCTACTCCTTATTTTTCACCCATATCTCTCCTGCTACGGGGTAAGAGTCAAATTGGAGGACCAGACCTCAGAAAGGGATGGAAAAAGGAGAAGATGTTCAGGGGATGTACCTTACAAGATAACAGGGTTTAGAGGTGAAAAGACCCTTACGGATCATCTAGTCCAACCCCCTCATTTTATGGGAGAGAACTGAGGCCCAGAAAGAAGTGATTGCCCATGGAAACAGATCTGATATCCAGCTAAATTCTAAACCCAAAACTCCTGACTGAAAGTCTAACACTTCAGAAAGGAGAGAAAGGAATGAGGGAGGAAGGTTCATTGTAATAGACAAGAAAGTTGGATTTGGGAAAAGGAGCAGAGGGAGAGAAACAGAATAAATTGACTCAGACAGGGGAGCAAGTTGGGGGAGAGGAATGTGCAGGCATCCTAGAGGGCAAGGATTTGGCATAAAAGGGACAAGGAATGAGAACTAGGAGGGATGAGGGGAAAGTAGATAGAGAATTGGGGTAGGGAGCAAAGGAATCTTCCAATAAAACTTGAAGATCACCCATGGTCTACTAAATGATCCTGTCTCCAGGAGCAGGCAGCATCATAAAAGCTAACTTTCCTAAGCTTTGAAATCTATACCTTTTCACTTGGTTAGTTACTTCTAGCTCTACATCTCAGAGAGTAGAAAATGGAGCTTCCCAGAAAAAGACAGTAAGCCTAATTATCCCTAACCTGTCACTTACCACCACCACCACCACCATCCCAGCTACATAGCTTCACCCATGGAAATATCTTTAGCACCCTACCCGTCTAACCTGGAGATCCCAAATAACCAAATAGACAAAAAGGATAAAAGCCAGATGTTCTCCCTGCTCCAATCTTGGATATCACTTAGACAGAGTCCCCAGGAAAATAGCTACAAATTGGAATAACCTCCAGACCCAGCCATGGAAGGATGGGAACCTGGATGCCCTTTCCTAAAAGGAATCTCAATTTGAATGGGTATGGAAGAAAGAAGCTTCCTCTGTAAAAACAGAGCAAAATAAGGAAGCTAAGTCCACGTGTTAGATTGGTCTTTTTGCTGCCTGTCCCCCAAATGGCAAGAATGAGGGAAATTCAGTCCTGGATTTACACCTACTAGTCCCTCCCCAGACTATGGAGTCTTCTAATGTCATAGACCTCTTGCCATCTCCTTGTGGAGGGAAGGAAAAGAGAAGAAAGAGATATATCCAGAGTGGAGCAAAAAGACCATCCAGGGAGTATGAAATCCCTTCACTGGCTCCTCACTGAGTACAATTTTCTACACCGGAGTCCTTCACTTAGATTCCTCATAACACTTCCAGCTGGATAGCTCCCAAACAGAGTTCAGCCTAGTTCAAGTATCCAAACGCATGTACACACATGAAGCCTAATGCCCAGAGATATAAACGTCCAAGGAGGGAGATCAACCCCAGCAAGCAGCTTTGAGAAGAGAGTAAAACTCCTGAGGCACCTGGCTATCAAAGAATCCCCCAAGATGCCCTCTGCTAGAAATTCCTTCCTGTTTTCTCTGGGTCCTGGAGAACCCCCAGACCCTGTACCTGGGCTTAAGCACATCAGCAGAAGATGGAATACTCCTCGTCCTCCCATCTCTCCTGGGTAGAAGTCTCCGCCTTTAGCAGGATAGTTCCTCAGGGCTTGTAGTGGCGGGGCACGGTGATGGTAGTGATGGTAGTAGGATGTGTATGGATGGTAGGGGAGATGGGAGACGGTGAGCCCAGACACTGCCTGGGGTAGGCAGGGAAGGTGCAAAGAGTGACCTGCCTAGCAGCCAGCCAGAGTTATTTCAATGGGAGGGAGGGGGCCAGCTCCCCGCCTTGGGGAGGAGTCCCAGGAGCTCTAATTATCGGGGTGACAGGATGGCCTACCCAGGCATTACCCAGCCCTCACCCAAGCTCTTCCCCATCCTGAGAGTGGCACAGGGCAGGCAGCGGGACTTATAATTAGGCACTTGATAAACCTCCATTTCCTTCTGGCCCCATCCCTGAGGGTGACAATAGTCGCCCCAGTTTACAGCGTCCACTGAGTTCCCCTCACCACTCATTTGCCCAAGGGGAGCAGGAAAGGGGAAATGGAAACACTGGGGAGGGAGGGGTAAAGAAGCAGGGAGCTGATGTCAAAGCCCCTCCCCCAAACCCAAGACTTTAAGGATTAAGATAGAACTCTGAGTACAGGTGTCTACTGTTCTCCTGCCCCCATCCCTCCTTAACAATCACAATGTCCTTCGACCTCATCTGGTTGTCCCCTTCTACTTCCCAATCTCATTCTACTTTACTCTTGGTGTGTATTTAGGGGTATGGTGGGAGGTAGGAAAGGAAACAGCCCAATCCTGCAGGTATCCCAATAGTAAAAAGATTTATTAACCCTTATTCTCCTTTGTGGTTCCTGGTGCAAGGAAGTATCAATCATGAAGGAATATTAGAGGTTGAGGAAGGTGCTCCATTCTTGGGTCCCAGGAGCTCTAGACAAGGGCCAAATATATTCGAAAGGGATCCAGGAATGCCTAGCCCAACCTCCCCCTCTAGCCATCTATCTCATCAGAGGTATTTGAGCCTCTCAAAACGATGGAGGGAGAGAAAGGGTATGGATATCACAAGGGTCTCCATCTGCCCCAGTTAATTCCCCCTCCTTGTGCACAGATAAGGTTTGGGATGAGAGGTGGGGAGGAGGGAGTGAATGAAAGAATCACTCCTAAGGAAAAGGAAACAGACTCATTCTATCCCCCTCTCAAGTCTGACCCCCTACCCACAAGAGCTCATTGGCCTTGCCTAAGAATAGAGGAAGCCCCTGGGCACTGAGGATAAGATGCTTGGCATGAGGGTGGAGGCAAGAGGAGGGAGCAAAGAATAGAGGGGCTATCCATCCCTCCACACACTGAGGGACAAGACAAAAACCAGTTTTTTGAGGTCTGAGACACTAGGGACAGGGGTTTGGGTAAGGGCATGAGGTCCAAAGAAAGAATGGATGAGACAATAGTTGTATGTCTATAAAGGTGCGGGGAGAAGTGGAGGGCACCTGAGGAGTGTGTGTGTGTGTGTGTGTGAGTGTGAATCTTTATGCTATGTATGTTACTATGTGAACATAGGTAACACATAAGTATGTTTATGTGTAAGAAAAAGTGCATAATGAAAAAGGATGTTCAGGTCATTTCTTTTTGGAGTGTGTGTGTATAATATATGTGTGAATAAGGTATGTTGTTAGTATGTTAATGTGTAAAAGATGTTATGTATGTATGTATGGCAGAGAAGGAGATATAAAGGGTTCATGTTCCAACATGGGAGATGCTCCAGGGAATTCACAACCTACCCAAGCTCACTAGAGTTTCAGGATAAACTCAGTCTCGGACAGCAAGGCCAGTTTTAGAGCAGTGCTGGAATATAACTCTAGCTGGAACAATGACTTGGGGACTTTTTTCCCTAGAATTCCCTGATCCACTCCACAGAAGGCAACATATATTACAAGGCCTCTCAGTTCAGAGGTCTAGTCATGTGTCCTCCTTCCTACCAGTATAGTTTGCTCAAGGGGGTCACCAGATAGTCCCCAAGTACCCCTTAAGGAACAGAGAAGAGTGAGGAACAGTTTAGTGGCTAAGGAAACGGATGGAAGGGGACACAAGAAAGGGAATCATGAGTTTCTGAGATAGACTTGGTTGGAAGTAATAAAGTAGTTTAGAGACACACAAGGAAGGCAGAGAGTCCATGATTTTCAATTCCCTCCCCTTTTATCCTAATAATAATAGGGATCTCTAGGGCCCACAAAGCACCCACAATTGATTTCCTTATTTATTCAAGAATTTATGGGATTTTTTTTCCTTTGACCTGGTCTTACCAGGGAGCAGGTGTCATTATCTACCTTTTACCAACTGGAATTCATCCTAGGTCACATACCTAAGTGCTGTCTGATTCGACGGGCACCTAGGCATTCTGGCTTTCAGCCCGGGGTAAGGGAGTTGTGGATCATAGGAACTTCTAGACCATTCCAATGGGGATCAAGGTATAAGATCAAAATCAAGACTGGGGAAGGTAGGGCAAGGAAGCAGCCTGTAGAGAAAAGTAGGAGTTGTGGTCATCATTAAGTTTAGGGATGGAATTAAGGTTTAACCTTGGAACCAAGCTGACAATTGATTGAGAGTTATTACTAGAGTTGAAATTAAAGTCTGAATTAGAGTTAGGACTGAGATTGCAACTGGGGTCAGAATTACAGCTAAGATTGTGACTAGATTTGAAGTCAGTGGATCTACCATTTGCTAGCAAAGTGGTATGACTTTGAGCAAGTCTCTTCACTTCTGTGGACCCCAGTTTCCTTACCTTTAAAACAAGAGAGTTACACTAAGCAATGTATAAGGTCCCTTCTGACCTAGGTAATTATGTCCACATATTAGCTATATTCTCCTATAACATAACCATTGTACCCTAGGGACTTCAACATAACTCAGACTAATCCTGAGTAACATCCAAAAAGATTACTACAAGCTAATAAAATGAAATAAATGGGATAAATGTAAAATCCTACACTTGGGTTCAAGGAAACAACTGCACAAATACAGCATAGAAAGAGAGTTGAAATTATTTGTGTGTAAAAGATTCAATTCAATTCAATAAACATTAATTAAGCATCTACTATGCATAAGACACTGTGCACAGGAGATACAAATACTAAAAAGAAACCATTTTTATCCTCAAAGAGCTTCCGTTCCAGTGTGAGAGGGAGAACAACATGTACAGATATAAGTAGCTATAAAAATAATTTTGGCCCGGGAAAGCTCTAACAACTGGGTAGAATAAGAAAGACCTCAGCAAGGAGATTTTTCCTCAGTTAAGACTTGAAAAGAGTATAAGATTTCAAGAAGCAATAGTTAAAGAAGAGAATCCCAGTCAAGGGAGCATCCTCTACAAACGCATAGAGGGGTGGGAGATACTAGCTCAGGGAACAACAAGCCAATTTGATTGGAACATAGATAAAGGAAAAGTGATGTGCAGTGAGCTTAGAAAGGAAACCTGGAGTCACAGTGTAATGGGTTTCAAATGCTGGCCTGAAGAGTTCATATTTTTCTCTTGAAGCAATAGGGAACCACTCAAGGTTCTTGAGCACAAGAATGAAATGACCTTCCTTTAAGATTATTTTGGCAGTTGGGTGATGTATAGATTGGAATTGTAAAAGACTGGAGGTAGGGAGACCAATTAGGACAATACTGTCATGGTCCACCCAAGAGGTAAAGAAGGCCTGAAGTGGAGTGGTAGCTGTTTGGGTGGAAAAATAGAACAGACATGATGTGTTATGGCAGTTGAATTTCTATGACTTTGAAACTTATCTGATGTGGAACATAGAAATGTTGAATGTGGTACTGAAGTTTTGAGTTTGGGCGCCTGGAAAGATGGTAGGGCCTTAGGCAGAAATAGGAGAATTCAGAAGAGGGAATGGGTTACTGGGAAGACTAGGGGGAGTGGGGAAATACCACATCTGTGATTTTATTGATGTAAGGGAACACCAATGAGGAAATTCTCATTTACAGTGTAGATCTACAGCCTTAGACTAGAGGTTATTAACCTTTTTCTGTGTCATGGACCCCCTTTTCAGTCTAGCAAAGTCTATGGAATCCTCAGAATAATGTCTTTAAGTAACTGAAGGAAAAGATGAACTTCTGATGAAGGATAGTGAAAATAGAGATGTAAGGTTTTTTTTGTATCTAATTTCATGGATATCCTGAAATCTATTCACATGCCAAATGGGGCCTAAGTTAAAAGAACTCTTTCCTTAGAGAATAGTCTATAGCACTGAGAAATTAAATAAGTAGTCCAGGGTCATACAATTAAGAGCTGAGACTTGAACCCAGGTCTTACTGACTCCAATGCTACATTGACTCTTCCTGACTCCACTAGACCACTTTACCTTTCAGGGGAGAGTTAATAGGGAATTTTTAGCAGAACAAGAGTTCCCTAATTGTCAACAATAGGACATAATAGCGTACAAAAACAAATACTAAGTGAGCCTTAAACTGTATTGTAAAGAATGGAGTTCAGAAAGGTCCTGGTGACAGTCTATGACTGCCTTCTGAGGACCATTCTTCCTAAGAACAAGAGAATTCGTCATAGACTGGTTGACAAGTTGGATGATGAATTGTTTGGCCATTGCAAACCAAGAAATAAAGGATGATGTACTTAGTTCTGTGCAATTCTCCTATTTCTACAGCAATGGTGACTAAAGGGCAAAGAAGTGGGCAAAAGGTGCTAAGAATCCATTTTTAAGCAGTCTATAAACACTGAATGTGAGATTCTTGTTCAATAACCAATTCAACACACTTCTGGAGGAAGCGAATTGTATCAATATTGGGATTCACACTCTAAGTGACACTGGATGGGAAGAGGAAGCTAAAAAGATGAAATGAAAGGATGGCTCACAGGCTTTTCTGACTGAGGCAAAGAAAGGAGTCAGAGGAGTTGGCTTCATCATGTACCCAAAGGCAAAAGGAATACCATCTCATGGGGCATTTGGTCATCTTGTATTGCATAATGCCTGATGAGTTTGGGGAAACACCCTATGAAGATAATTGTAGCTTCTGCACCAGCCTCTGCTGCAGAGGACAAGGAGGTAAAAAGCATTTCAGTGAAGAACTCAACATATATTTTTAAATTCTGTAACTTTGATGCATAGGTGCACATGGAGTGGAGAGTGGTGACATGTGTTGGAAAATAGGGCTCAGAACTAATAGATATAAGAAATCAAAACTTTGTATATTACACAAAAGCCTCAGGCCTATAGAACATTCCTTCTTTAACGTAAATAGAAATTAATTGGATGGGGAAGGGTAGTAGTAATTAATGAAGGGGGTCAAGAAAGACCTGACATAGAAGGTAGCACTTGAATTGAGCTTTAAATGGGGCTGGGGCTTCCAAGATAGAAAGTAAAAAAGGAAGCACATTTCAAGCTGGGGAGGGGGAGCTGGGGGAAAGGGGAGAGGGGAAAACTCTCGACCCAGCAAAGACAGAAAAATGGGAAATGAGATTATGTATACAGGGAACAGCATATAGAATGATTTGGTTGTAAAGAAAAATGAATGAAGAGGAGAAATGTTCAATAGACCTGGAAACACAGGCCAAAACTAGATTGGGAAGGGCTTTAAATTGTCGATACATCTAAAAAAAAGAGAAGAAAGGAAAGGAAAAAGGAAGGAAGAAAGGAAGGAAGGAAGGAAGGAAGGAAGGAAACTTTTGCAGCCAAGTAAGGGTAGAAAACACAGGATCATTTTTAAATACCCACCATATCCCCACAGCACAACAGTAACCTTAGATTTTTCTATCACTTAGAGATAAAATGTCATATGACCTAACCAAACACTAAATAAAACTTACTTCTATTGGCTCCTGCTAATACCAAAGAAACTGAGTAATAAGGAGAATTGAAAAGGTACATTCTTTCCACGTAATTCTGAAGGGTTTAATTACAAGACTCCTCCCTGCCTCCCCCTCCCACTCACTTTAAAAAGTTTTATTGATGCCTTTTGTTTTTGCATCACAATTATTTCTGAATCTATTCCTTACCCTCCCATTGAGCCTTCCCTTGTGACAAAAAAAAGAAAAGAAAGGAAAGGAAAGGAAAGGAAAG
>JAQQSW010004197.1:0-14499 GCA_028646575.1 Pseudocheirus occidentalis
AGCTTTCACTAACCTTCTCTGACCGAAGCTCCCCTCAGGCTGGTGCTTTAGATTTTCTTTGAAGTAGACTCACGCTGTGGCTTGGGAGCCTCCACTGCTCCTCGTGGCCGCCCTGGGGCCTTGCCTGGCCGCACGGTTTTGGGCTGGCCTTTCTCTGCTCCTCTGCAGTGCTAGCTGCGCCTCTCCATCCTGCTCCTCACGCCTTGGCAGATGTGGGGTTGCTGGAGGCTGTAGAACTGCTGCAGGCTGGCTGCGGGGCTTGGCTTAGCTCCTTCCCACCACCCGGGGCCTGGCCGTGGTCTCGGCTTCCGGCTGTTCCAGCCTCCACTCTGGCAGCCACGCTGAGCCCCTGCTGCCCAGCTGCCTTCAGCGAGAGCTGTGTTCTCTGTATTTTTGTGAGTCTGAGAGTCCTAGACTTTCCTAGACTTTGTCTGGGCTCATATTTTCTGCGTGTTTAGGGTGGCGGTATGGGAGCTGTGGCACCTTGCTGCTTCTACACCGCCATCTTGGCTCCGCCCCCCGTATGGTTGACTTTTGAGACCAGATATCTTGAAGTATCAGTATTCCTACAGATCTTGTTTGATTCTTAGCTCTGTAAGCTTAGGTATTTAATTTTAATTTGTTCCATAATGGATTGAGTCTGAGTCATGCTAAATGTTTTCATAATACTGACTGATAAGGCAGAATGTCAATTTATTTAAAAACAATGATTTTTAAAAAAAATTATGTTGAGCTTACTGGATACACTATGATATTGATCTTTCAGCTAATTCTGTATACAGTAGGAATTCCTACTTTGAAAGATGGGTTAATAATGGGCATTTATTTACTTTGGCTAAATTCAGAACGAGAAAAGTTCATTGAGCATGAGGGGAACTAGGTCCAAGTGATAAACATATTGATATTTTCCTTTTCTCCCAAAAGCTATACCTTCCATGCTGAATCAACAGTTTCCATCTTTTGCTACACTGCATGAGAACTTTATTGGTACAATAATATAGTATTGGACACCTTGTCAATACAATTAATGCAATTATTGTTAATTTTATCTTAATAATAATTGCTATTTATATCTTTTCATAATCTGGTCTTCCCAATAAAGTTACATTCAACTATTCTGCATAGGATCTATGACCTAGCTATCCTAGCTTATTTACTATTCCTACAAAAGATCATTCTATCTCTTTTCTCTTTGTCTTTGCCCTGCCTATGACACATACCTATAATATTATCCCTTCTTACACTGCCTTTTAGTTTTGCTAGCTTCTTTCACGAGTCAATTCAAAGATTATTTTCTTTAGAAGGCCTTTCTCAGTTCCCTTAACTTCTATCACTTTCCCCTCTGAGAGTAACTTCTATTCATTTATTATATTTTGGTTATATACCTTGTTATTGACTTTTTTGCATCTCAAAACAGAATATAATTTCCATGAGGGGGGAATGGTACTTTCACCTTTTTTGCATACTGAACACTTAGAAAAATACCTCACCCATAATAATGGAGTGTTAGGCTTGGGAGTCATGAAGACCGGAGTTCCAATACCACCCCAGCTACTTATTAGCTGTATAACACTAGGCAAGTCACAATCTCTCTGTGCCTCAGTTTCCTTATCTGTGGAAATAGGAGTTGGTCTTGATGAACTTTGAGATCCCTTCCAAAACCAAGCCTATGAGCCCCCAAGACTTAAATACTTGTAGCAAATAAGGTGCCCACCCCAGGCAGCCCACTCCACATGGATGACTCTCATTGGGAAATTTCTGCTTTCACCAAACTAAAATCTGCTCCCCCCCCCCCATGACTTGCTTTATCAGGCCTTGTTTTGCCTGAGCACAGCTGTGTTCAGCAGAGCACAGCTAATTTCTCAACCACTTTTCAGCCCTTCAGAAACTTGAAGATAACTCTCATGTTCTGCTTCTCTCCCTAAACCTTCTTATCTCCTCTCTTAACATCCCCCAGTCCCTCAGTCTCCTTTGTGCCCTCCTTTGGCATCAGCCATCAATAAGCAGTTAAGCTGGAGCAAAGGAGATTGTGGGATTTAATGTCTGCTGTTCCTCTGGTCACTCCCTATGCCTGGTGCTCAGTAGCATTCCACCCATTTCCACCAAAGTAGGCCCTTTGGGCAGATGTATTGTACTTGGGTGTCAGATCATAGATAGATAGATGGATAGATAGATAGATAGATAGACAGACAGACAGATAGATAGATAGATAGATGATAGATGACAGATAGATAATAGATAGATAGATAATAGATAAAATAATTTTTCAAGAAAAAGAAAAATTTGAAAAATAAATAATAAAATAAAAATTAGAAAAAAGAAAAAATTTAAATAGAAAAAGTCTTCACATACAAAAAAACTTTCTTTTTAATTAACTAATGTAATGACTCATGATTTGTAAATATCACCTATTGATTTATTTCTTTTTATCCTTACACCAACCCTGTCATGTGGGCAATATTATTTTCCCAACTTTATCCAATATAATAGGCAATTACTGAATGCTTAATTTATTGTGTTTTCGCTATCCAGACACTGTGCTAAGCATTATGATTACAAGAAGAAAATTAAAAAGCATTTCTTCCCTCAAGGAGATGATGTTCTATTGAAACTCAGGGATACAAAAGGTCAACAGGTTAACACATAAGTAGAAATTTGTGTAAAAGAGAGAGACAGTAGCAAAACAGAATGAGGACATCTTCCCGCAACAGATGGTCATGATATCTTGACAGAGTCTGGGGATCATAAAAGACTGAAATGGAGGTAAATTGAGGTGAAGTGAATTTTCCTATCCTCCCCCAAATCCTTGCTTTGGGATCCCATAGCAGCTAAGTGACAGAACCAGGATACCAAGGCAGGTCTTCAACCTTCAACTCCCATCCTCTTTCTCAACAAAACTACCCCTTAAATTACTTTTACCTTTGTTGCTTGTTAGATTTGTGTTTTCCTAAATTAAATTGATAGTAACAATCTAAAATCTCATCAGTAATGCCTTCATACCTTGTTTCTTAGGATACATTACTTCTGCTACCCATTAATTTCATCTGTTTTGTGGTTCTGAATTATCTTCAATCTTAAGAAGTAACTATGTTGCCCTCTTCAGAAATTCTCAGAGCCCATCATATTTACAGTTAGCAAGCCCTAAATACAATGATGTTGAACATTCCAAAATTTGCAAGCTGTTGGAATACTAGCCGAACTTTTAAAATCTTTTGAAATATGTTATTTTAAGTTATTTTCAGTTGTGTTCCATTTTTAATGACACCATTTGGTATTTTCTTTTCAGAGACACTGGAGTGGTTTGCCATTTTCTTCTCCAGCTCATTTTAGAGATGAGGAAATTGAAGCAAACATTATTAAGTGACTTGCCCAGGGTCATGTAGCTATTAAGTATCTAAGACCAGATTTAAACTGAGAAGATAAGTCATTCTGACTGCAGGCCTGGCACTCTATCTAATGTACCATATAGCTTATTCATAGAGTAGAGAGAGTAATGTTTATTTCATTGATGAAAACTCCTGTATATCTTGTTTATCTATGGGTGTTTGTCCTTTACCTACAAAATGCACAATAGTCTCTAGAGCAGCAGTTCTCAACCTGTGGGCCAAGACCCCTTTGGGGGTTGAACAAGGTCACTTAAGACCATCAGAAAACACATATTTCCTATGGTCTTAGGAACCAAGACACAACTCCTCTATCTGTCTCCAGGAGGGTCTGCCCACATGCAAATAGGCCCACATATGAGTATTAAAGTGTCCCAGAATTAAGAAAGTTGAGAATCACTGTTCTAAAATCTTCTTAGTCTCTTTTAGTATTTAAGAAGCTCACATGAATTTAGCACGTACTTGTGAACTCATTAAATTTTGCAACTTGAAACTTGGGAAATTGATGCTTCTTGGAAACCATGCCAGATGACATCAGGGTTCATTAGTTTCATATAGACTATTAATTCAGATGCTGGATGAAAATATGTAATTGGAATCCTTTCCAGCTGGAAAGGAAAAGTTTTGTTCAAGTTTTCACAGTTTAAAGGGGAGAATTCAATGGGAGGTAATAATTTAACACAAGATATAAATAATACATAGCAATAGCATGATATAGTGGACAAACTGCCAAACTCTTTATGGTCTATGGATATCATTTCATGTCTTGGAATAGGGATAATCTAGGTTTAAATTCATTCTGTGATACATTGGCTGTTTTACCTTGGGTAAGTCACATATCCTCATTGTGCCTGAGTAGGCCACTTGGAACTTACCTAAGACACGATACTGTTGAAAGAGGAAAAGGTTTGCAGTCAGTTTAAATACAGGTGCTTTCAGTTACCACTTCTGTTGAGAACCTGGTCAAATCATCTCAGATCTTTGGGCCTCAGTTTCCTTGTTAGTAAAATGAAGAGGTTGTATTATATGGTCATTCAGTGGTCTTATGACACTAGGTGGTTTGTTTTCTCTCTCTCTTTCTCTCTCTCTCTCTTTCTCTCTCTCAATATAGATATAGATACAGATATAGATACAGATAGAGGTATATATATATGTGTATATGCATATGTATGTATATGTGTATACGTATACATATACATATAGATATACATATTCATATATCTGCATTGTGGGAAGGAGTTCCCACATTGCAAGTAAATTATACCTGCAAAATTTCAAATATTTTCCTTCTTTGAGTATCATCTCTGAGGAATAAACATAATGAAACCAAAGCCACAGGTTTTATGATTCTGATGACTAAGCTTCATTTGTTTTCTATGTTCAAAGTTGCTGTCCCAAGCCTAGACAGATATCTCATCACAAGGCTGATCAAATGGGAAAGGTCATATTTTTTCCAGTGAACTCATCCCCAAGTAACATGGAAAAAACTCTCAAATTTTACATTTTTATGGTAGTGGGTCCATAGTCTTATCTCTGAATATAAGGGACTTATATTCTTATCTTCATAACTTCATAACATCTATGTAACTTATCTTTAGGCTACTCAAGAAAGCAAATGGCACACTTTGCTGAAGGATTTAATATTGCTTCTACGGTTGTTAAGTTTAATAGGTAAAGGTATCTATTGTATCTACCATAAAGCCTACTTAATAGTGAGTTAACTATCCTTTATAAGAAAAATGAGATCAAATCATTTTAACTTTTAATCATTGCTTAACATGTCAGGAAGTTATCGAGTACAAATTTGTCAGTTTCACTAATTCTACCCATTAGTCCTAGTTTTTTTTTATTAGTCCTAGTTTAGCCTCTAGAAATCAATCAGAACAAGTCTAATCTCTCTTCCAATGTAGAACCTTTCAAATATTTGAAGATAGCTACAATGATCTTACCATAAGTTTTCTCCAAAGTATCTTTTACAATCCTGACTTAAAAGATTGTTTGGGTCCTGTGAATTCATTCCAGACTGCCCACCAAGGGGCTCCGGTCATTGCAGTACCTGAAACACCTATCACCCCCACATAATTTATGGCACCTCAGATGGGGCAATAGTCTGAGGTCTCAAGCTTCCTTCTAGTCACAGTAAGCTCTTTTCACCTCCTTGCTAAATCTCAGGCCTGCATGCTTTTGTGTTCATAAATCTCCCTTTGGCTAAAGAGGTCTGATTGAATTCTTTCAAAACTGAACCAGCTCTCCTAGTCTGACTTCCTCAGTTAGAGGACAAGATACACATGATGATCCAGCAAAGGATATTGAGATGGGGTGGTCAGATACAAGAGAAGAGAGACAAGGGAGAGTGGTGTTCCAAAAAAAAAATTAAGAAAATAATAAGGAGACAATGATCAATAGTGTTACAAAATTCAGGAAAGTCAAGAAAAATGAAAACTGAGAAAAGATCATCACATTTGTTAACTATGATATCTTTGTTAACTTTATAGTTAATTGTTTTGGTGAAATTTAATCAGTCAATTAGTAATTAAATAAAAGCATTTATTTATCAAAGAGATGTAAGAGCATTTGTATGGTGTTTTTAAGGTTTGCAATGGACTTTACACATGTTATCTCATGTGATCTTTGCAAGAGACCAATGGATAAGTTTTAATATTATGCTTATTTAACAGAAAGAAATGGAGCCTAGAACAGAGTAAGTTCATGATCACACAACTAGAATTTGTTTAAGGCAGGATTTGATCACAGGTATTGACTATAAATCCTAGTGGATGTAGTACATTTCATTAAATTCTTTGAGATTTTTGACAAAATATCGTGATGAGGGCACTTTGACACAATTATCCATATATCCATGTATTAAGATGTACCCAGAGATACAGAATATAAGAGAATATAGTTACAAGTGCTCTGGTTTGAAATGATCCAAATAGCCTGTTTTGGCCAATGAGATTTGTCATTTCAGATTTTTGTCTCCATGCTATGTTGTAAAATGTGGTTCAGTATTATACAGGAAAATCAAACTTTTAAATGATCATTTTAAAGTAGAGGAAGGCATTTTATTAAGTGTGAGGTGGGTAAAACTGGCTTATAAAACTTGGATTGGCATTACAATTGTTTGTAAGCCTACTGTGGAATATTTCATCTTTATGAAATATTCTCCATTCTAACATAACTTTGAATAGCATTTTATAAATAAAATTTAAAAATGAAGAGAGTAGCATCTTACATGAATGTGGTTGTTTTGGCTGAAACACTCTTCAATAAGTTTTGGGAAGTCACTCCTTTTGCTGTACACAAACCAAAATCCCAGGTCACTACACACCACCTGATTTGTTGTCCACCATTAAGCCTCTCTTGTATTTCTGTCTTTGTCCCTGTTTTATTTTAGCTTGAAAGTGCTTAAGGCATGTCTGGGCACATTGCTCAAGGCATTCCCTGACTCTGTCTCCCCTAATCAGTATTTCATATTTTCTCCTTGAATCATTATAGTGTACCAGCCTCATTACAGTGCAAAGATATTATCTAAGTACCATTCTGTCCTGCCCCACTTACCAAGCAGGGCCTTCACCTCTCTTGCCCGGAACATGACACTGGCCTCTTCTGGGAATTCTAGTCCCTTCTGACTACAACTTGGGGAATTCTAATACCCCTCATACTATGCCCCTCCACCCTGTGCCCTCCACCCAGTTAACGGTTGCACCCCTTGTACCCTTGTGTCATACTCCCCTGAGTCATGCACCATACTCCCCTGAGTCATATATATTTGACCAATAGCTAATCTTTGCTTCTGTACACCACAAGTTTTGCTAGCTCTCCTCCCTATTATAAATTTGTGGTTTTAGCCTATGTAACCAAGATCTGAAAATCCAGAAATCACTGCCAATTTGAGTGAGAACTCTGGCAGTTGCACACTTAATCAATAAATCCACATCTAAATTTATCTTGAACCGAGGTCTCAGCTTGCTCTTATTTCTCTGCACAACACTTTCAAAATAATTTTGAGTGGATAAATTTTATAAACATTGTTGGGGGGTGAGACTCCTCTCATCATTTTTTTCCAATGATAAGGCCATTATTTCCTTTAAAACCTTCAAATACTTTAAAATACATTCCACTTGATGAACGTTTATATAATCAGCAATTAAATGCATTGACACACAATTTTCAAAATATTTTGTCTAACAAAAGTCCTGCCTAATACCAAAGAAAAGGCCTGGAATTCAATGTAAAATACATATAATGCTTTTCTTCACCTCATAAATAATTGAAATGTAGCTGGAAAACTAATGCAAAAAAAAGTTTTGTTTTTTTTTTTTTTTTTTGCTTTGCTTTTTCTTGCCATGGTCAATAAGTGTCTTCTTTTTGTACTTCAGTATTTTCTTGTCTTGCATTTTCTGAAATGATTCCCTCATTATTTGGCAACTAGATTTTGAATTTGATTGAATGCTCTTGTTATCATTTGTCAATCTTTCCCCATGTTATGCTTTTGAAGAGTAATTGAGCAATAGATGTCATGAACAGTAACTCTCTTTTTATGATTCTGATATAAAATAAGCAGATGTGGTTAGTGAGCTTATTACATTTATATTTAAAATTTAACTATAGTACCTTTGAACTCATTGGTTTATATCTCTACCATTCCCATCTATGACTTTAAAATATACTGTTGAACTAATATCATTCCTTACCACAAGTAAGATTTCTTTTCTCAGTTGATCCCTCAAATCTGTGAATTTGAATAGACCTAAGAAAGACCTTTACTAAAAGATTATTATTTAAGGGGTAATGATTGGCATAAGGCAGGCCTATCCTGGATCCCTTCCTTAGAGATTGGTTTCTGAGTGACAACAGTACTTTGTTCTAAGACTATTTGACCTAGAAGATCATTCCACGGCCAAGATCTGAAGGGCTACGCTGACAGAAACGCTAATATATTTAATATTCTTGACAAACAACTGTTTGTAGAGAAAAGGAAGGAGGTTTGTCTCTAAACCTTAAAATATTTTTACTAATATTTTCTTTATTCAAAATAGTACGGTCTTATCTTTTGATATTTAATTCCTGAGTCCTGGTCTGTTGAAATTAAAACATATTTTATTTCCTATTTCATCTTTCTCCCTGTGCCCTACCACTCATCATTTACCAGCATCAATATTTATTATGGAATACAAGAAAACATATGCTACCATCCTTAGTTTCTTGTTCATGTAACAGCATCTCATTACAAAAAGCTTTCCAGCAGTCAGAATTTATTTTTTTCCATTACAATGTTGTTTTTTTTTTCCAATGTCACCACAGCAGCAGGCAATGTCACTGCCACAGCACTTGTCTTACATAAGCAGCAGGGCTTCATGTTTTATTTTATTTTTTATTTTAACAAATCATAGACTACATTTTAATACTCCATTTAGGTATAAAGGAAATGGTTACACAAAATTATGTAAACATTCATAGAAAGAAAAGACGTCAACAAAATTGTCAGACCAGAAGTCCTGGATTAAAGAGATTTGTATTCTACTGCCATTAGTCACTAATGGAATAAAGTTGCACAATTCTTAGATCCCTCTGTGCCTTAACTTATCTACCCATAAAATGAAAATAGCCCAATTCTGTATTTATATAGTTCTTTCAAAATGCTATCTACAAAGTGTAACAATGAAAGCTATTATTAGCCTTAAGCATTAATAACAAATAAATACCAGAAATCACAGATGAGAAGGAATGGAACATAGTACAGGTAAGTTTTAGTATGAATTTGGTCTGTGATATACTCAAGTTGGGCAATGACTTTAAGATTGTAATTTTTAGAGTATTATATTTGGAAAATCCCAATACGCTATTATTGGACAATCAGTAAGAAAAAGGAATACAACCTCAAAATAAGGATAGAATGAAGATGAAATTGAATTTTATGTATTTTGCTGTTAAATCTAGAACTTAATCTGCCTATACCTAAAGCCCAAACTCCTGACTCTAAGTCTAGCACTCTATCTACCAAGCAACTCAGCTGGGTATTATGTTCATCACAAATTCTGTGTACATCATACAAATGTATTCTGAATAATGTGTTTCATTTAATATTTTATATGCAAATTAATGGTAAATTTTTATAATATTCTTACTACAAATGTGTGTTTTCTCTTTGTGTTTCTGGGTATTTTAATTCTTTTAAGACTATGGTTGATTTTTCCTTTTCAGAACTAGATAAATCTAATGATAAAATAAACAAAAATAAGTTAAGGAAGTGAATAGAAATTTTAGAAAAGATAGATTTGACCCAGCAATATCACTTCATGTAGAGAGAAGAATAAGAACAAAAGGTAAAAAACATGAGAAAGAAAAGACAAAACAAAAATGAAAATATTATGCTTCCATCTGCTTGCAGATGCCATGGTTCTTTCTTTGGATGTGTAAAGCATTTTCCATCATAAATCTTTTGGAATTTTCTTAGAGAATTGTATTGCTAAGAAGAATCTATCAAGTCTATCAAAGTTGATCATAGCACACTGTTGCTGTTACTATATGCAATATTCTTCTGTTTCTGATCATATCACTAAGCATTAGCTCATGTAAGTTTTTCCAGATTTTTTTCTGAAATCTACCTGCTCATCATTTCTTATACCACAGTAGTATTCCATTACATTCATATGCCACAACTTATTCAGCCATTCCCCAATTTATGGTCATCCCCTCAATTTCTAATTATTTGCCACCCCAAAAAGAGTTTCCATAAATATTTTTGTACACGTGGGTCCTTGTTCATAAAATTCAATTTTTTTTGAGGGAAAGGAGTCTTTTACTTAAGAGACTTGTAGCAAAAGTCTCAGCATATTAGATGATGACATCTGCATCAATAAGTATTTGAGTACCAAACACATTCTTGACTCATATTCCCCCAATCAATTCTTAATCAGATCATTACCCAGTTACTTTATTTGTACAAAATATGAATATTGATTGGCTAATTCAACAGACTACCCAGACAACAATGTAAAGTTTCATTATTTTTTTTCCTATTGCTGATAGTAAGAAAAATGACTGTGATCATAAAATGTGTTACATTCTGGAAGTTTGCTTAGAAAAACTTGAATTTTTTATTGTTTTTAGTGGAAATTTTCTTCATGTATTCAATAAGTATTTTCATAAAGATTTTCTAAAAGTGAGGAAGCAGACATATTAGCCAGTACCTCCACATTCTACATTGCTTTTTTGAAAATGAAAAGAGCTATTTATAACCTTTCCTATCTTAGTGGAATTTTCTTCTTTTTTATTATATCCTGAGATACAGTTCCTTTGAAGGACAACCATAAATGGGAGGCCACATAAAAAGGGGAAGGGGAAGAGAAAAATATCCTAATTAAGTCACATGCTAGAAATGGAAGGAAAAATCACTCAAGTTGATTCTCAGGAAGAAGAAGCACTATTAGAAAAAGGTGAGAAGAGAAAAGAAAAGATTTTGAAAAAGGAGAAAACAAAGGGTGTTTCAGTGATAATATGGGGTACCTATGATGAATGCCCATCTAAGATAATAGGGTTAATTTGTAAAGGAGATGGGGACCTTAAAATGGGTATTACCTATGAGGAGTTGGTGCTTAAAGACAGTACATGTTATACTTTAGCAGAAGATGAATTAGAGTACCAACAGGGCAACTAACAAAGCACTAGAAAGGAATGGACCCATCCAAGAGAATTTTAGACAAATGGGAAAAAAAATAACAAGGTAAAGGCAAAAGTATGAGATGACCTGTGGAATCAGGGACATAGAAAGATTTGTACAAAGGGAAGTGTCCTCCCTCTCCCTTGGAGGAACAGGTAATTCTAAGAGTGAGTTGCGACAGAAAAAAGGAGGTCATTTGGATCATATCTACAATTTAAAAACAAAAAATATTTAGAAGAGAAAATTCAAAATATATGAAGCAAGAGTTTTAATTCCAAGAATGACTAAATAAGCATAACAATGGAGAATAATAGAATTGAAGGCTGGAATAGACCAAAAAGGAGAACAAATAATGAAAATGGGAAAGAAAATACTTTCTAGAATAAATTATAAAAGTGAAATTTAGAAATGAGCAAAGTATGGAAAGGGGAGAATAGAAGGAATTCTACTGATTATTAAAGTGAGAGGAAAATATGAAAATCAACTAACTAATTAAAAGTTAACTAGAAACAAAAGAACTAATAAACAAAATCCCAAAGCCAGAGAAATGGGTAATAGAAGGTAGGGGAAAGAAGGAGAAGATAAGGAATGGGAATATGGATGACTTAAAACAGATGAAGATAAAACTGAAGAAACATAGGATTGTATTTATAATATAAAAGACAAAAATAATAATTTAAAAACATTAGCTGTGTCATACCTTGTGCAAATTTCTAGACTTTCTCAAAGTATTAATCAGTTATGATGATATTTCTTTTCTTTTTTTGTCTTTAAATATACCATTTCTGGGGCGTATCCAAGATGGTGGCATAGAAGCAGCAAGGTTTTGCAGCTCCCACACAGCCACCCTAAACACCCATAAAATATGACTCTGGACAAATTTTAGGGCTCTCAAACTCACAAAAATACAGAAAACACATCTCTCACAGAAGGCAGCTTGGCAGCAGAGCCAAGGCCAGACCAGCCTGAAGCCAAATACAGTCAGGCCCCAGGGCCATGAGGAGGAGCAGAGCAGAGCCGAGCTGCAGCAAGTCTACAAGAGAGAAGATCTACAGTGCTTCCAGCATCTCCACATCTACAAGGTGTGAAAAATAGGGAATAGAGATAGGCAGCTCAGGAGGAGGGGCTCATTACACAGGCCGGCAGACCAGGAGCCAAGAGCAGCCCAGGCAGAAACTGCAACATGGCCAGGCTCCAGGGCGATTGGGAGGAGCTGACCCTCCCAAGATAAAAGTGAGTCTACACCAGGGAGCAGATTAATAGCACATCGAGCAATCTTCACATCTACTAAGCCAGGCTTAGAGGTCAGTGAAAGTGAGTGGAGCTTTCAAGCTAAATTTGAGGGGAGGAAAAGCAGTTTGGCCAATCTACCTCCAGGCCAAGGAAGCAGTAGGGGAAGGGTAGGAACTGCTGTAACTGGCAACTGCCCCTTATGGACTGCTTCAGAGCCCCTGGCCTGCGCACCTCACAAGGGGGCTAAGTTGTTTGATCAGGGCCAAGTGCTCTTGCATTGAGCGGCCTGCATCTGGATCATGGTCTTGGGTGCTGGTCCTGGGGAGCACTTTCAGCAAGCCAAAGCTGGGGGGAGGGCTGCAACACCCCTAATAGCTCTGGCAGCTGGGAAAACCCCAGCGATTTGGAACAGAGTTTTCCCCCCTGGAAGAAGAGTTTCACAAAGCTAAAAAAAAACCCCAACCAATTAATGGATTGGCCAACATGAGGAAAAGGAAGCAAAATAAGAACAACAATAAAACTTTGAATCCTTTTTTGGGGGCAAAAAGGATCAAAGAATGGAATGGGAGGAAGACAACACAGTCAGAGCTCCCACACCAAATGCTTCCAAGACACTTTAAGAATGCCTAGAAGCTATAGATAAACTGAAAAGGGACTTGGAAAATTGAATAAGAGAAGTGGAGGAAAAATTGGGGAAAGAAATGAGAATGATGTAAGAAAATCATGAAAAGAGAGCCAACAACCTGACTGAAGAAAATAAGACTTTAAAAAATAGATTAACTCAAATGGCAAAAGAGGCCCAGAAAGCCAATGAGGAGAAGAATGCCTGAAAAAGTTGAATTTTCCAGATGGAAAAAGGATCTCAAAAGCTTTCTCAAGAGAATGATTCCTTCAGAATTAGAGTGGAGCAAGTAGATGCTAATGACTTTATGAGAAACCAAGATACTATGAAACAGTTACAAAGAAATAAAAAAAAAATAGGAAGCAATGTGAAATATCTCCTTGAAAAAAACAGTGACTTGGAAAATAGATCCAGGAGAGACCATTTGAATATCATTGGTCTACCTGAAACCCAGAACCAGAAAAAGAACTTGGAAAGCATTGTTCAAGAAATCTTCAAAGAAAATTGACCTGATGTTTTAGAGTCAGAGGGCAAAATAGAACTTGAAAGAATTCACCAATCATCTCTTCAAAAAGATCCCCCAAAGAAAATTAGAAATGTTATTGCCAGTTTCCATAATACCCAGTTAAAGGAAAAAATATTACAGGCTGCCAAGAGAAAAACATTTGAATACTGTGGAAGCACTATCAGGTTAACTCAAGATCTGGCAGCTTCTACACTGAGGGACAGAAGGTCCTGGAATATGATATTTTCAAAATTAAGGGAGCTAGGATTAAAACCAAGAATCAACTACCCAGCAAAATTGAGCATATTATTCCAGGGGAAAATATGGTCATTCAATGAGGTGGAGGACTTTCAAGCATTCTTGCTGAAAAAAACAGAATTGAAAAGACAATCTGAGAATCAGACACAAGAAGCATGAGTGTGTAAACATGGGAAAGAAATAATAAGGAACTTACCAAATTTGAATTATTTACATGCCAATATGGAAAAACAGTAATAGTAACTTTTGAAACTTTTCTTAGTATGAGGATAGGTGAAGGGAATACAAATGTGTATACATGCATACATGCATGCATGCATACATACATACACATATATGTATGTGTGTATGTATACTTACACACATGTCTATATACGAGGCTATATATGTGTATGAATACATGTCTGAGCATGTGTATATATGGGTATATAGAGGGCATAGAATCAATTGAATACAAAGGGATAATACTTTAAAAGGCGAATTCTGCAGTGGGAGAGGACTATAATAAGAGGAGACAGGGAGAGACAAAATGGGGTTAATCATCCCATATAGGGGGGCGGCTAGGTGGCGCAGTGAATAGAGCACCGGCCCTGGAGTCAGGAGTACCTGAGTTCAAATCCGGCCTCAGACACTTAACACAAAAAACTAGCCGTGTGACCTTGGGCAAGTCACTTAACCCCAACTGCCCGCCAAAAAAAAGCAAAAAAAAAAATCATCCCATATAGAAGAGGCAAGGGATAACTGTTACAACTTTACATTCATTTACTCTCATTGAATCTGGTGTATGGAAGAAATGGCATAAACTCTAAACTTGGCATCATGCCACACAAGA
>JAQQSW010004198.1:0-14498 GCA_028646575.1 Pseudocheirus occidentalis
GCACCCTGGGACCACCACTCAAGACCATGATCCAGATCCAGGCCGCTCAATGCAAAAGCCCTTGGCCCTTATGGATCACGTCAGCCCCCCTGCTATCTGCAGGCCGAGGGCTCTGAAGCAGCCCAGTGGAGGCCGCTGCTGCTCTGTTCCTGCTGCTACAGCTGCCTCCCACTGCTTCCTTGCCCTGGGAGCAGTTTGGCTGGACCCGCTCTTCTCCTCCCCAGTTAGCAAAATCCACTGACCTTTCTCTTAGCCTTTTTTTCTTCTGGCCTGATAAATGTGGTAACTGTGGCTCCAGTGCAGCAGATCTACTCTCCTATAGATGCGGCTCCTCCCCAATGCCCCAGGGCCTGACCCGGCCGGGGTTTTGGCCACTGCTCCCAGACTGCTGCAAAGAGCCCCACCTGCTGAGCTGCCCATAGCAACAGATGTGCTTTCTGTCTTTTGGAGTGTTTTGGAGTTTGAAAATCTGTTTAGAGTTCCATTTTATGAGTTTATTAGTGTGTTTTTGTGGGAGCTGTGGTGCTTTGTTGCTTCTATGCTGCCATCTTGGCTCCACCCCCGAGAGTCAAAAAAGTGGGGTTTTTTTAAGTGTGGATACAAGTTGTTTTAAAAGCAGTTTTTTCATGTCCAGCTCCCAAACCACATACACCCCAATTACCAAAATGATGAAGAATTGATGGCAGTGAAATTTTATAAAATAATTTGAATAAATTTTGAAAGCAGACAGTTAAGGGAAAAAATAAAAATCCCAACTTCCCAGCCAGTTATTTTGTCTAGCAGTCAAGGAAGGGTGCAGGGGAGCCAGAAGAGAGTTGCGGTTCCTTGAGAAGGAATCTCTGGTCTCCTGAGTGGAAGAGTTGCAGAAACAGCTGGAAAAGGGACCTAGATTGCAGCATTAGCAGCTTTCCATTGAATCTGTCCAATCAGCTCTTCACCATTTCTCCCTCTTCATCACTAAATTGTCTGCAAGTAGCACCAGAGGGAGTTCTTCAACCCCTCCTCTTCAACTTAGTCTTTCATTATCTCTGACTCTCTTCTGCTTATTGCTCAGCTCCAGGATGGAAGGATTCAGGAACAAAGTCCTAGATAAAAACAAAACAAAACATTTTACTCTGACCTCTGTGTGCTCCCCAGTGGCTGCCTTGTAGTTTCTTTCTAAAAGTCAGTTCCAGGTCAAAGGCAAAACAACTGGACTTCTGAATAAAGTCTGTTCACCATAAATAGACCTTCCTTCTTCTCATGTTCCCATGAAAACAGTGGGAGAATTACAAGCTGGGGTTCACAAAAGGAAAAGACAGCAACACAAGATCATGGGATTTGAACTGGAAAGGACCTCAGAACTCATCCAGTTCAGTTCTGAGGCTCAGAAACATTAAGTAAGGACACCCAGGTCTTAAGATATAACAGATTCGAATCCAAATCTTCCAACTCTAAAACTGATCATGTGAGGCTTTGGAAAGAGTGTTAAGATGCATATTAAAAATAAATGAAATTTCACACTTATCCAAATATTATTCAATCTATTTTTCAAAATATAGAGTAGATTAAATGTATTGAAATTTTTGTGGGAGGCAGTTCTCAAATTCCATTGTTGGCCAAAGACTAGACACATTTGGGCACACACATTTTTTGGATATGCAGAAGATAATAGATTCTTTGAGAAAGGGAGTCTTGTCTGCATTGGATAGATGGATATTGAAAGGTGTAGTTTCTCAGGTGCTCTTAAGCTTTACTAATTAAACCCAGTTAGGGTAATCAGACTCAACAGCTAGTTTCAATTTCATGAGAGCAGTCAAAAGATTCCCAAAAAAGTATGTATATATAGTCGTTCCTCTTTGAACCACTTCTGATGAAAGTGAGGTTCAACTATTGCCTGCCACTCCCATTTTACCCTCAATTGTAAGAGCTCTTCCTTGTATGTCTCTTTTATGCAAGAAAATTTTACCTGTTCTACCTCTCCTTTTCCTCTCTTCCCAGTGCATCCCTTTTTCTCACCCCTTCCTTTTTGTGGAGATCATCCCAACATAATTGACTCATGCCCATGCTCTCTCTGTAGACTACTTCCAACTGCCCTAATAATGACCAAATTCTTTGTAGTTAGATGTATCGTATTTCTATACAGGAATGCAAACAGTTTAACTTTATTGAATCTCATATACTTTCTCTTTCATGTTTACCTTTTTATACTTCTCTTGAGTCTTGTGTTTAAATGTCAGATTTTCTGTTCAGTTCTGCTCTTTTCATCAGGAATGACTGAAAGTCCTCTATTTCATTAAATATTCATTTTACCCTGAAGGATTTTAGTTTTGATGGTAGGTTATTTTTGGTTGTAAGCCTAGCTCCTTTGCCTTCCAGAATATCATATTCCAAGTCCTCTGTTCCTTTAACATGGAAGCTGTTAAATCTTGTGTGAGCCTAACTGGCTCTATGATATTCAAATTATTGTCGGGGGGAGGGGTTTCTGGCTGCTAGCAATTGTCTTTTTGGCTTAGCAGCACTGGAGTTTGGCTATAACATTCTGGAGAGTTTTTATTTTGTTATCTCTTTTAGGAGTTAATCAGTGAATTCTTTTGATTTCTATTTAACCCTCTGGATCTAAGATACTGGAGTAGTTTTATTTTATAATTTCATTTTTTTGGTCACGGCTTTCAGGTTCAATAATTCTTAAATGATCTCTCTTCATCTGTTTCTAGGACAGTTCTAATGGGATATTATACATTTTCTTCTATTTTTTACTCTTCTGATTTGATTTTTATTGTTTCTTGATGTTTCACAGAGTCATTCATTTCCACTTGCTTAATATAATTTCTAAGCAATTATTTTTGTCAAGTAAGATTTTGTACCTATTTTTCTGTTTAGTCAATTCTAGTTCTTAAGAAGAATTTTTTCCCATTGAACTTTTGTACCTCATTTTTCGCTGGGCTATTCTGCTTTTTAAGGAATTCTTTACTTTGGTGAATGCTTGTGGCCAATTCTATTTTTAAAGGTTTTATTTTCTTCATATTTTTGTGCTTCTTTTGCTAAGTATTAACTCTCTTCATGAGTTTTTGCATCATTCTTATTCCTTTACCCAAATTTTTCACTCTTATCTCTTTCTTTAACTTGTCTAGGAATTCTTGTTATACTTATGTCAAGTTTGTATTATGTCCAAATCTTTGAGGCTTTGGTTATTGCTGTTTTCATATTGTTGTCTTCTTCCAAGTTTGAGTTGTGGTCCTCCCTGCTGCCATAATAGCTTTTGATGGTTAAGTTCTTTTGTTATTTACTCATTTTTCCAGTATGTTTCTTGACTTTGAACTTAATATTAAATTTGGGCTATGCTCATGTAGATATGGGTGTTGGGGGCCACCCAAGTGCCAGCCTCAGGTGTGTGCAAAGATATGGGTGAGAGAAAGAAATAACCAGGGGGTAGTTCAGGAAAGAACTATGAACTCCATTTAATGATTTTTTGAGTCAGGATTGTAAAAGTTTATTGTTATGCATTACAGTGGGCAGGGGGGTCTTAGGAAGCTGGTGAAAATGCAGGAGTTGGGGACACAGATTATAAAGCTATAAAATCGTAAATCAGGTATTAATTATGCTAACTAGGTGAGTAATGTGAGATTAGGGAGGAGTTAAGGAGTGGTCAGTGCTTAAAGGGACATGCAATTTTCATCTACTTCGCAGGTGTATTGCCCATAATTCACTGGAGAAAAAGCCTACAGGAGGGCTGCATGGAGGTGTGGTTTTTGGCTTGAAACATCACTCAGTCAGCTAATGGTCAATTCTGACTGAGAGGTGTCCAGTGTTATCCATCAATGTCCTCTTTGACAAGATGGATGTTGGGAAGCTAGACTAATTGGGGATCCAAGATGTGCCTAATTGGAGAGGAGTTAGCTTACTGATAGTGCATTGCAGGATTTGTAGGTGCAGCTGGCCACTAGAACAAGGGAGCTATATATTTCTCTAAGCTAAAGTGATTGCTTAGATGATTTAGTGAAGGATTCATAAGTATAGCTTGTTATTGTACCAAACAGGGATAAACAGTTCATGAATTGTAGCTAGGCAGAGTGCTGCCCTAGAGAAGAGGCAGAGTTAATGGTTTTAGGCTGGGGGAAGTGTGATTTTACAACTTGATTACACGAGCTGATATTACAAACATAGGTACAGGAACACAAGTGTGATTTTACAAACTGAAGTTACAACTGGGTGTTACAAACATAGGCACCTCAACACCCCATCAACAGGATTGTAATTTAATAAGAGACTTGTCTTTTTTAAGTATCTGAAGTTTGGGGGGTAAAAGGCCTAGTTGCAGTCAGGGTCTCAGACACAAATCTTTTAAGTGTATCTCCAGGGGGTCTTTAGGGAGCTGGCCTTATGTGAATCCACTAGGTGCATCACCAAAAGGCCCTAATTAAAGTACACTGTCTAAACCCTGATTTTGGCTGCATCATATGGGAAAGCACTCTTACAAGCTTCAGACTTTGTTTGTGTTGCTATTTTCTGCACTAGTTCTGGGGGTCTACAAAATTTTTATGCTTCCAAGGTGGTATGACCCTGGGAGAAGTGTGGTCATTGCTCTTCTGCTCTGTATTCTGATCTTTATCCAGGAAACACTTTGGCTTCTTTGCAGATTCTAATGCTAGTATCCCTCTTGACCCTGAAACTGAGACCATGTCTCCTATTCACCTGCAGCAACAAGTGCTAGTACTCCTTTCTGCCCTGAAATTTCAACCAGGGCTCTTCCTCCCTTGTGAATGATCACTAGTACTCCTCTTTGCCCTAGAACTGACCCAGAACTTTATGTGGGCAATTAGGTACCTATCACCACCAGCTGCACCTAATGCCAGCTTGTAATCTCTTTCTGACCAGTTATCTGACCTCCTTGCCATATATTTCTGAGAGCTCTTGAAGCATCCACCTCCAAAGCCCATGATTGGTGCTGTTATGTGCACTCCAGGCCACTCCTCACCGTAATGTCATGACTCCCTCCTGCTCACCTTCCAAGTTGTCTTAGACAGGAAAAATCTCTCACCTTGACCTTTTCTTGGCTCTGCTATTTCACCATTATTTTAAAGTTATCTGGAGGGGAATTCTAGGAGAGCTTGACTGAATTTCTGCCTCTAATCTGCCATCTTGGCTCTACCCCTTTTTCCAGCTTTTCTTGAAAACCTCCTGAGATATCACCCAAGGCATCCCATTTCATTTTTACAAAACTCTAAGTTTGGGGAAGTTTCTCCCCGGCCCCCCAATCAAATCTAAGTATTATGAATGAACCTAGTTATTTATTTGCATGTTGTCTTTCAATAGTCAGAATGTAAGCCCCTTGAAGGCAGAGAATGCTTCTGCCTTTCTTGCTAGCCTTATGACCATGCCCATACATGGTGCTTATTATATTCTTTTCTACAAAATGGCTAAATCTGCCTCTCTTCAAAAGTCATGACTTCTACATTAAGACCTGTGTATAGCCAAGCACAAGCAGCTCTCCAGAAGACTGCTGCTGTAAATAACTTTAAGGTTCTGATCACATAGTATAGTGAACTTCCTACTTATTCAGCAATAAAGTAAGGTAAAACATTCACAGAAACCAAAGTACAGCATTCACAATGATATAGTATAACAATTTATCACTAAAGTGGCCACATAGTTTTAAACAGAAGATATCATTCACTAACTCCTTAACTCAATCCTCCTTAAGGAGAAATCCTCTTTAAGGAACACAAAATACAAAGGTCAAAGTTTTCCCACCCCTAGGTCACATTGTCTTAATCTCTCATTCAAAAAGTCTTCTTTCTTCTTGATTGGAGATTAATTTCCAATCATCCTTAACTCAATTATACTTAAGTGGTAAAAGGTACAAAATCCAAAATTCTCCTACCCCTAGGCCACAGTAAGTCATGATATTCTCAGTCAGCACTAAGCACTCATGGAGATATCTTTTTATCTTGACTTGAGGCTCGCTCCCAGATTCCATGGTTCCTCTTCCATGGATCCAGCTCTTTCCTGAATCTACCCAACCATCACCTGGATTCACAAGCAGGGAGCTTTCACCTCCTCATCCAGCTCCTCATCTAGTTCCTCATCTAGTTACCATTCTATATTGAAGTTTACAGTGTCCAGTCCACCTCAAGTCCTTTGTAATTTGGGTTTCTGGGAAGGTGATGCTTAACAGAGTCAAAACAACATTCACACACTTTGCTGGCACCATCATCAATTCATTACCTGACTGTAAAATCAACACAGACCCACAAACAAGGTCAAAGAAATCAACACAAATTATCAGTATATTCCCAGGACCTCTGAAACCCTCCTCCAAAACTTCTATAAACAGACAACATGAAAATCTTCTTTCAGGGCTTCCCCTAAGGTCCCAGGGCTTCTGTACAAAATATCACAAACACAAATCAACACAGACAAACAGACAGAGTGCCAGCCACCACAAGTATTCTTTTCTCAGCCCTGCTCAGTCACATCTTGTACTCCTCCTTATATGTGGTGGTTCTCCTTCCTATCCCACCCTTCCTGTTGCATGAGCAAGTGCCTCCCACCTTTAAAACACAAGAGGCTCAAACAAGGTGCTAAATACTTAAGTAGCTGAAATAAGGTGCTAAGCACTTCTTTGCTTGCCATTATTACCTGACAGTACCTAGCCATGTGACTTTAACCAGCTCAGCCTTTCCAGATTCTAGCTGATTGGATGTTGCCAAGACCAATCTTCAGAATCCTCTAACAGAACTAAATGCGTAAACCTAAAGTCATACTAAACTTGTGCCTTGGTAGATGACACTCACAAATCATGCAAAGATATTTCTGCATGAAAGCAAAGTTCAACAATCAGAATTGAAATTATTCAGTAATTACTGGGAAATGGTATAAAATTTAGTTTGAAAATATGTCAACCCGCCAATAATTTACATCCAGAAATAATTTGTGCCAAATTTCATTTTATTTTTTCAGCCCTCTTTTCTACTATTTTCCCTGTTGCTAGTCAACGTTGTCCTGAAAAATATGAACAAATTTGGGCTGATGGAAGAGATAAAGAACAGCAAAGAGTACAGAATTTTGAAAAATTATTAATTTCCTTCAGGAAGAAAGTCAATGCAGTTTTAGAAAACTCTTGCTTCAATTCTCAAACAGTTAATTCTCAATCTAGTCTCAGTGCCCATGAGTATCCTTCTCCCCAAAAGGATTATTCACCTGTGGTATCCTGAATCACTGAGTTTTAAGTAGGAAAAATATCCCAACTTCAAATTTTCCTAAAGCACTTTGTTCAGATTTAACTTTTGCTTATATAAAATTCTACTTTGTACTCTGCATTTTTGCGTACTTTTTGCATTTCCGTCCCCCACCCTCCCTCAGATTTTGATCTCCTTTAGGACACAGACTGTATCATTGTTTTCATCTTTATGTGACCAGTTCCCAGTATAGTGCTTTGCACAAAGCAGGTCCTTAATACATTTGGTTATTGTTGATTTGAAGTCAGACATGAATTCATTTAATGGCTAAGCCAGATATTTAGTGAGAAGGTCCCAAGGGGAAAGGGAAAGGGCAGCTGGCATTGGCACTATCTAAAGTCACTTCCATTCCTAAGATGTTATGATTATACAGTGATATTTTTATGTAACAAGGTTGTTTTTGAAGCGCATGACCCACATACCATTTTGTTACACAACAACTTTACTAGACAAATGAAAACGCTAAGCCATGCTGGAAATAATCATTCCTTTTTTTTCCAGAGGTAGGGGTAGCTCTAAAACAAGCAGACACATATTCACGATTCATGAACACATAGGTCTCTTTTGGCCACTATAGGCTGCAGAATGAAATTTTCATCCTATTTTGTTTTGTTTTCTTATGTGATCTTTTAATATCAATTTAATATTTCTTTTCTTTGAGATGCCATGTTACATTTACCTTCAGCAGACTAAATGACCCAGATATTGCAACTTGCTGGAAACATTTATTCTTTGATAGTGTGCCTGTGTGTTGAGGGCTGTGAGGGCTGTTGGGAGGTGTGAATTAATTTGTATTTTATTGTACATTTGTACCACTGCCCCGTAAGCAGTAGTACCTCACCCAAATGCAGCCCCAGTTAGGCTGTCAGCACCATGGGCTGCCATCAGAATGATAAGTTATTCCTAGAAGGGCACCTGTCTGCCAAATGCATAACAGGGCTTCACAGTTTCTGACCTTGTTTCTTGTAATCCCTCTTGCATCTGAGGGCTACAGTTGCAAAACCAGGACCTCCAACTAGCACCTTAGCTATGTCAGGACACTAGAGAAAATGATTTGAGGCTAGGCATTTATAGTTTGGTCAGAATTCAAAATCATGACATAGTGTAAGAGTTGGATTAATAAGTGGCTAGTGTGTAGAGGTACAGGCTGTCCATTCTCAATGGAAATTTCCATGTCTGCCTCCTTCCCCAAAACTCCCTAAGTTGTCAGATCTAACCAAAAAAATTAATGAGTTGGAAAGCAGGTAAGTTTTATAGATTGTGTGTTAGACTTGGACAGCCAAAAGCAGGAAAAATATAATCTAAGGCCAGATTGGGGTGTGAAGAGTACATACTTTTCTTTTTCTTAGGCCCAACTCATAGCATGTTGAAGAGATCTACTTTCTGGATACATACCAAGCCAAAGTCCAAAATTCTGCTACAAATGTTAAAATAGGCTTCATTTTCTTTGGTGGTCCTGTTGGATATCTTTCTTAAAAAAGAAATAACCATGAAAGATCAAAATAGTCAATGTTGAAAAAATTGTGGAAGGACAGGAACATGATCTCTGTTGGTGTGCTTTAAATTGGTCTAACCATTCTAGAAAACATTTTGTAATTATGGGGGAAAAGTGACTAAAATGGTCCATATTCTTTCACCCAGAGGTCCCAATTTCCACATATGCCAAAGAGGCTAATGATATAAAGAAAGGCTCTTTATATAGCAAAATATTCGTAGCAACATTTTAGTGGTAGTGAAGACCAGGAGACAAAATAGATACCTATCATCAAGGGCACGACTGAACAAATTGTTGAATGTGAATGTATTAAAATATAATTGTACCATAAGAAACAACAAATACGCAGAATTTAGAGAAATTCAGGAAGACATATATGAACCTTGAGGTAAGCAGAATGAGGAAAACAACATACATAACAAGCACAGTAATGCAAATGGAAAGGACAATAAATCGTAGTCAATATTACATCCTTATAATGACCAAGTCTGGCCCCAAGTTTGTACCAAGTTTAGAGAGATTTAAAAAAAAAAGGTTCCTCCCTTCTTTTGTTGGAGGGATGAAGGGATATTGGAATATTGTATACAATTTATGGAAATGAATGTGATTTAAAAGCAAAGCATGATTAAATCAAAATGATAAAAATGATTAAAACAAAAGAAAAGAGTTATTGTATGCCTACTTAGGAATGTAGGCGGTGCAGTAGATAGAGCACCAAGCCTGGAGTCAGGAATGTTCATCTCCATAAGTTCAAATCTGGTCTCAGATACTTACTAGCTATGCAAACCTGGGCAAATCATTTAACCCTGTTTGCCTCAGTCTCCTCATCTGTTAAATGAACTGGAGAAGGAAATGGCAAATCACTGCAGGATTTTTGCCAAGCAAACCTCAAATATGGTCAGAAAGAATTGGGCATGACTGAAACAATGGAACAATGATAGAAGCACTTAGGAATCACCACTAATCAGAGATTCTTTTTTTAAAAAGCCTTTATTTATTTCTTGATTTTTAGTTTTCAACACTCATTTCCACAAGATTTTAAGTTACAAATATTCTCCCCTTCTTTCCCCTACCCCCACCCCAAGATAGTGAGTCCTCTGAATACCCCTTCTCCCGATCTGATCTCTCTTATATCCTCTCTGATACTACCACCCCAAACTTTCTAATAGGGCAAGATGGATTTCTATGCCCCAGTGCCTGTATATCTTATTTCACAGTTGCATGTAAAAACTGATTTTAAGATTTGTTTTTAAAACTTTGATTTCCAGATTCTTTCCCTTCTGCCCTCCTTACCTACCCCCACTGGGAAGACAAACAATTCGTTATAGGTTGTACATGTGTAGTTACACAAAACATTTCCATAGTACTTATATTGTGAAAGACTAACTGTATTTCCTTCCATCTTATCTCACCCCCCACTTAATCTATTTTCTCCTCATTCCCTGTCCCTTTTCAAAAGTGTTTGTTTCTCTCTCCCCAAATCAGCTCTCCCTTCTATCATCCCCCATCTTATCTCCTTTCCCCTACTTTCCTATAGAGTAATACCCAATTGAGTTGTGTATGTTATTGCCTCCATAAGACAAATTCAATTAGAGTAAGGTTGAGCCATTCCCTTTCACCTTCCTGCTCTTCCCCTTAATTGTAACAGTTTTCGCTTGCCCATTTTATATGAGATAATTTACCCTAATCTATCTCTCGCTTTCTCTGTCTCCCAGTATATTCCTCTCTCACTTCTTAATTTTATTTTTTAGATATCATCCATTAATATTCAACTGATCCTGGGTCCTTTGTCTATGTATACACATACACACTCACATATGTATTTATACACCCTCCTATACATATATATGTATACAAACATATACATACGTATTCCTTTCAACTATTCTCATACTGATAAAAGTCTGATGAGTTACAGTTATCATTTTTCAATGTTAAATAATTCAACTTTAATAAGTTCCTTATGATTTGATTTTCCTATTTGCCTTCTCATGCTTCTCTTGCTTCTTGTATTTCAAAGTCAAATTTTCTGTTCAGCTCTGGTCTTTTCATCAAGAATGCTTTGAAATTCCTCTATTTCATTGAATGTCTGTATTTTCCCCTGAAGCATTGTACTCAGTTTTGCTGGGTAGGTAATTCTTGGTTTTAATCCTACCTCCTTTGACCTCTGGAATATCATATTCCAAACCCTTCAATCCCTTAATGTAGAAGCTGCTAGATCTTCCATTATCTTTATTATATTTCCACAATACTCAAATTGTTTCTTCCTGACAGCTTGTAATATTTTCTTCTTGCCCTGCAAACTTTAGAATTTGGCTATAATATTCCTAGGAGTTTTCTTTTTGGGATCTTTTTGAAGAGGTGATTGGTGAATTCTTTCAATTTCTATTTTACCCTCTGGTTCTAGAATATCAGAGAAATTTTCCTTGAGAATTTCTTTAAGGATGATTCCTAGGCTCTTTTTATCATGGTTTTCAGGTAGTCAAATAATTTTAAAATTATCTCTCCTGGATATATTTTCCAGGTCTGTGGTTTTCCCAATGAGATATTTCACATTGCCTTCTATTTTTTTCGTTTGTTTGGATCTGTTTTATAGTATCTTGAGTTTTCATAAAGTCATTAGCTTCCATTTGCTGCAATCTGATTTTGAAAGAATTATTCTCTTCAGTGAGTTTTTATAATTTCTTTTCCATCTTGCAAATTTTCCTTTTTAAGACATTCTTCTCTTCATTGGCTTTTTGGGCTTCTTTTGCCATTTGAGTTAGTCAATTATTTAAGGGGCTATTTTCTTCAGTCAGGCTGTTGACTCATCTTTCATGATTTTCTTACATCATTCTCATTCTCTTCCTAATTTCTCCTCCACTTATCTTACTTGATTTTCAAAATCATTCTTGAGGTCCTCCATGGCCAATAACCAATTCATATTTTTCTTGGAAGCTTTTGATGCAGGAGTTTTGACATTGTTGTCTTTTTCTGATCCCATGTTTTGATCCCTTTGGTCCTCAAAAAAGAATTCTATGGTCTGATTGTGCTTCTTCTGTTTGCTCATCTTGCCAGCCAATTACTTAAATTTTGAGCTCTTTGCCACAGTAGAACTCTGCTTCCACAGTGGAGAGAATTGTGTCTCAAATTGCTGGGGTTTTCACAAATGTTGTCAGAACTGTTGTGAGAGCTATGAGGAGGGCCCCCTCTCCACAGTCACCACAGGCTCTGGTACACTGACATTCCTCGCCCCAGGACAACCAGCCAAGACTATAACCCAATCCAAGCAGGTCAAAGCAAGAATAATTACCCTCTGAAATGGTTGCTTTGTCCCCCTATAATCTGCAGGCCTACAGCTCCAGAGGCAGTCATGTATGGGAGCAGCTGCAGGCTCCACACCTCTGCCACCTCTTGCCCTAGGGGCAGTGGCCAGACCTTGCTCTTTTCTTGCCCTGTATCAACAGGGTTCCCCACTGATTTTTACTTTCTCTTTGATGTGTGTGAGTTGGGAAGTCTGGAAACCACCACAGTTCCTGGTGATTCACTCTCCTGAAGTCTGCTCTGGCCAGTCTCAGCCCACACAGCTTACAAGGTTGTGCATATGGCTCCCAGCCTGGTGCAATAGACCTTTCCTGTAGGCCTGCCAGGCTGCCTTCATCTAGAGATTTGTTTCTCTCTGTTACTTTATAGGTTCTGTAGCTCTAAACTTTGTTTAGAGTCATATTTTACAGGTATTGGACGTGTTTGGTGTGGGAGCTTAAGCAGGGTTTTGCTTTTATTCTGCCATCTTGGCCTAATCAGTGATTTTTTAAGTTGAAAAGTATCATTGCTTTCTCTTTATCCTTTGTGTTCATTGCAGTTACCATCTTCTTTGCAAATCAATGGCAACACACCTTACTGAATTTTCAGTTCTACAAATCATATATCCAAAAGTTTGCCATATTGAAGAGTGATAAGACATACTGTGTAGATGCAGAGGGTGGAAAGAAGTTATGTGAAGACAACTTTCAACTCAGCAATATGAAATCTTTGACAGTTAGTTGTAAATCATGAAGTCCTGAGTTCCCACCATTACAGGTAACCATTAAGTTTGGATTATAATTTTTCAAGGATGGTATAGAAAAAAATTCTTACATTAAAGTGGAAGTTTGGAGCAGATGACTTCTAATGCCTCTTCCAGTTCTTGGGTCTAAGTTTATTTAGGGTTCTTAACTTGGAAAACAATCCCTTTACACTGAAAAAATCAGGATATAAAGACACTAAATCTCTAGGAGATATTTTTAATTCATAAATAATTTTTATGCAGATATGCTCTAGAGCATAACAAGGGATCAGGACCTAGATGATCTCAAGCTTCTAGATCAATGAATTGCCTCAGCTGGCTATGGATTTCATTAAAAGCCTTTACGTTTGTCACTGAAGAGAACCATAACATTTATGCCTTCTTTGTAAAAGCAATCATAGACACATTTTCAGAGTTAATATGTAGCTATGAATTGACCACAAGCTTAAATTAGAGTCAGTGTAGTGAAAAAGGTCCTGAATTTTGGATTAGAAATCCTGGGTTTGAATCCCAGTCCTGCCTCTTACTGCTAGTGTAGCATTGGGTCAAGTTGCTTAATTTTTCTTGGTCTCAGATTCTTTATGATTAGAAAGAATAAGGTGAATTTTGAGATTCCCTTCCAGCTATACATCTGTGAATCTAAAATTAAGGACATATTTGCTGGAACTAGGGAATCTATTCAGAATGACTTTTTAAATCTAATACATGTCAAGTTTAAAGTAGACTACCTTGCAGCCAGTGTACCTCCAGATCCTACTTAAGACTTGAGTCTGCAGTATACATCATGCTGGGCTATGGGCCACATTCAAGGTTCTTTTGGACACCTTTAATAGTGCCACTACATGAGTTACACTGCAACATTGAAAGCAATGTAGAATTGGCCAAAAGAATGCATGGAGTGAGTATGCCAATATGAAGAATTACATCCTGAAAGCAGTTCTTCTGGACTGGGAAGGTTGGATATGACCTGAAAATTTTGGCTACATGTTGATCTGAAGGAAGACCATGATGAGACAGCTGAGACAGAAGCTAGGAGTGGTGTAAGTGAAGGAAATCTTCAAATGAATAATGCTGTGTACATCATAAGATGGAATTACCTGAATGCAGCTTTCAGAAATAATAGGGGCTAGGTGGTGCAGTGAACAAAACACTGGCCCTGGAGTTAGGAGGACCTGAGTTCAAATCTGGCCTCAAACACTTAACATTTAATAGTCCTGTGGCCTTGGGCAAGTTTCTTAACCCCAATTGCCCTACCTTCCCCCTGCAAAAAAGAAGTTAAAAAAGTAGCAAGGATTCACATTGGTTGAGCTCTTTAAGATTTGGGAAACACTTTCCTCACAAAACTCTATAAAGTAGGGAGTATAAATATTATTCTTTCTACTGATAAGGAAACCATTGTCCATGGTCCACAGCTAGGAAGTGTCAGAGGTAGGATGTGAACCTAGGACCCTCCTGATTTCTACATCAAAGTATAATATTTTTCCTACCACATTACATATTTGAAAGAGTCATAAAATCAATTCAGTCAGTTATCCAATCAAATAATAACCATGGAGCACTTATAAACATGATTACTATGTCTGCTTAGGCATGAAAGGAGAAGGCAAGCAGGAAGGATGGAAGTCAGGGAAGAAAGGAGGGAATAAGGAAGGAAAGAAGTAAGGATGGGAAAGAGAGAGGAAGAAGGGAAGGAAGGAAGGAAGGAAGGAAGGAAGGAAGGGAGGGAGGGACAGAGGGA
>JAQQSW010004199.1:0-14498 GCA_028646575.1 Pseudocheirus occidentalis
ATCCTTGCAGCCGACTTTGAAATTGGTCACTTTCTACGTGAGCGTATAGTCCCAAGATCAGTATTATACTTCACAGGAGAGGCTATTGAAGATGATGATGATGATTATGATGAAGAAGGTGAAGAGGCTGATGATGAGGAAGGGGAAGAAGAGGCTGATGAGGAAAATGATCCAGAATACGATCCGAAGAAAGATCCAAACCCAGCCGAGTGCGGGCAGCAGTGAGCAGTGTGTGCTGTGGCCTTGAGGATTACTGCACTGTCCCAGCCTAAACACAACTAGTAGTTACTTACAGCCTTATGTTTTGTATTTTCTTGGTAGAATCAAGTAAACAATTTTTGTTAAAAAAGGAAAAAAAGAAAAAAATGAATGTTCAAGAACCAGTTCAAACTATAGGTTCATTCCGCCTAGCATTTTAATAGTATAATTTCTGCCGGATATGTAGAACGCAGAGAATCCCCTAACGCGTGTCCGTTGCTACATAGTTTGGCTCTTGTGAAGTCTTTTGTCATGTAGCTATTAGACTGCAGCTGCGAAAATTATCCAAATTGTTGAGACCAATATTGGTTTAGAAAAAAAGAAATCCTTCTGAAGAACCAACCAAAGTATTTTTTCAGCCCAGTAGTTGAATGGGTTTAAGTCTGCTTGCGCTAGCTGTGCCTTCATTACTTTGTCAGAGAAATGCAGTGACTTGTATTAACCAGGAGACAAAGCGTTTTGACATTTGATTTGAGAAGAGAATAGTACCAGTTAAGAATTGCCAGTAAGACCACATCTAATGTTCGTTACCTGTCTGCTTGTTTATGGACTTTTGTATTTTAATGTGATGTAGTGATCTGCAAAGAAACTTAGTCATCCTATTAAGGTTATTGTTCACCACTGGGGTGTGAATAAAACCTAGTATTTTCAGGAAAAAAAAAGAAGGGTAGAGGATCGAGCACAGTAGCATGCTTGTGGTTAGGGAATGGAATATGGATGGTAATACACTGAAGGAAAATTTCTCAAGAGTAGGGCTTGTCTCATTCTTTGTACTTGGAGCCCAGCATGTAGCACACTGGCACATAATAAGCTCTTGATAAATGCATGTCACTGGATGCATCAAAACAGACCAGGAAGAAGCAATCAGGGAGCAAGAAAACCAACACAGGAGAGAGTAATCAGTGTAAAATGCTGAGAGGTCAAGAAGGAAGAGGATCAAGAGAAGGCTGCTGGATTGGACAATTAAGAAGTAACTGGTAATGCTGGATCAGGCATTTTCTGTTGAGTGATAAGGTTGGAAGCCAGAATGCCAAAGTTAACAAGTGACCAAGAGGAGAGTCAGTGGAGGAAGCAAGTAGATGACTTTATTTAGGAGTTTGGCTTTGAAAGTGAGAGGTGCACAATGGTAGTTTAAGGCAAAGTAAGCCAGTAGACAATCACACAATTCTATATGTAAATATAATTTTAAATGAACCAAATGGTGAGATACCAAGTCTTGTTGATTTTTCCCTCCACAGCATCTATCACAGGCATCTCCATCTTTCCCTTGACATGTCTACAAGTCTGGTTTAGACCCTCATCAACTCTCACCTGAACTATGGCAATAAACTCCTCACCAATATTCTTGCTTGGAGGAGATTCCCCCCCACACCACCACCTTTCTAGTCCATCTTCCACACAGCAGCAAAATGACATGCCTGAAACATGGGACTGATATGTTACTTTTCTATCAAAACAAACTTTAGTGGTGCCCAATTATCTCTAGAATCAGATGCTGACTTCCATGTTTGGCATTTAAAACTATGTTTAACAACCTGCCCTCCAAAAGTACAGAACACACTTAAGAACCTTACCATTTGGCCTCAGTCTACCTTTACAAACTCATCATAACATCACTCCCTTTCAGGAACTCCATACTCATTCAACTGGCTAACTCCTTACACTTGAACACAATGGACAATCCCTTACACTTGAGTCCTTCATAAATGATATTCCAGCCCCCATCCCTGTGGCTTTGTACAGGCCTGTGCCTGTAATATACTCCCTCCTGCCTCTTCGAATCTTCAACTCTTTTTCCTAGTTCAGCTCAAGCACTACTTCCTGTAAGATCTTTCCTGACCCCCCTCCCTGCCATCAATGTCCCTCAAAATTTGTCATGTATTTCCTTATCCAAAGTATAATTTGCTTCATCAGATAGAATAGAAATTCCTTGAAGGAAGGGACTTATTCTTTTGCTTTTGTATCTCCAGAACCTAGCCATTGTTGTTGTTAAGTTGATTCAGTCCTGTCAAGATTCTTGGTGAGCCCATTTAGGTTTTCTTGGTGAAGATGCTTGAGTGGTTTCCTGTTACCTTCTCCAGCTCATTTTACAGATGACAAAACCGAGGCACACAGGGTTAAGTGATCTGCCCAAAGTCACACAGCTAGTAAATGTCTGAGGTCTGAGTCTTCCTGACTGGAGGCCCCATGCTCTGTCCACTGCACCATCAATGGACAATTCCTTACACTTATCTTAATATTATCTTCAGGATTTTTAGATCTTTTAGGTGAAGACAGAATTAATATTTTATTGAAATAAGCAGTAAAGCCAATCTCAGAAGCATTTCATTTCTTCTTTATGCTTTTTTTTTTTACTTTTTGAAGGGGGGAAGGTAGGGCAATTGGGGTTAAGTGACTTGCCCAAGGTCACATCCCTAGTAAGTGTTAAGTGTCTGAGGCTGGATTTGAACTCCAGTCCTTCTGAGTCCAGGGCCAGTGCTCCATTCACTGCACCATCTAGCCTCCCCCATTTCTTCTTTCATTAATAATTGAGGGGGTACTGGCAGCTCTCTGGAATGCCAGAAAAGGCTTCATCCAATTAGGAATGAAATTTTAAAAAGTACCTGCAGGAGGCAAGGGCCTGAGTCTAGTTTTCCTTTGACCCTAGATGTGCTGTTGCCTAGCACCTATATTTACCTCTATTTTCTCCTCATATTCAGGCTCAGAGGCTTAAACTGAGACTTTTAATGAAGTTCAGTATTACATGGTAAATCTTTAACAATCTGCTCTCCAAAAATGCAGGACACATTTAAGTTTAATTTGGTTTATTATTATTTTCTCTATCACTTTCTCAAGTCTAGCTTATCATCCAAATAACTCAAACCCTGATTTGCACTGCTTCTCAAACGAAAACAAAACACACCACTCACACTGAAATTTTAACAATCGGTTCTAGTACAAGCTAGTGCCAGCATATGTGTATGTGTGTGTGTGTGTGTGTGTGTGTGTGTGTGTGTGTGTGCTGTACAGATGTCGGTGCATGGGTGTGCATCTGTAGCTATATCATATATGTAAATATTTAAATTCCTGGTGTCTGACCTGTCCACTGTTGAGAAAAGGGAGTGAGGAGACACCACCAGAGAAAGGAACTTCCCCTGCAGAATGTAAGCTTTCTGAGGGCAGCTACTGTTACTCATTTTCATTTCACCGGCTTCTGTCTCTCCAGCCTTACATTGTGCCTTGCAAGTACTAGGACTTAAAAAAGTCTATTGAACTTGACGAAGATCGCGAGAAATGGCAGCGAGAATTTGACTGACCCCCCAGAAGCACTTAACAGAAGGGAGCCTCCTGGATGGGGAACTCCCAAGTGCCCGAGAATCAGAAACTTCTCAGTGCCACTTCTTCAGCGGGGCTGCCAAGCCCCACTTCGCCCCCAGTAGTTCCCGGCTGAATTGCCCAACTCCCGCCAACCCTCTTCCTTCCTGGGCCGGGGCCTCGGAGTGAGCCCAGACCCCGGAGTTAAACCCCGAGAGCCCGCAGATTCAGATTTGGACTCTGACTCGCCCTGGGTGGCGGAGGGGAAGGGTCGGAGGGGGGCTGATCCTGCCTCGGTACCCGGGTTCCAGGCTCTGAACACAACGGTTCCATATGGTCCACTGGTCTGGCCCCGCCCCGCCCCGCCTCTCCTGGCAGGTGCATTAGGTACAGTCAGCATTCCCGTTGGCCCAGTACTGATCTGGATTAAAAACTCCCCCAACTCTCCAAAGCACGCACCCAGTGCGCACATCCTACCTGCGTGTACAGCTCAGCCACTGCCATGGGGTCGGCGGTCGAGTCCCGGGAAGCAGGCGCCCCCGAAACCAGAGCTGCGCTCCCCAAGGATAGGGAAGGAGGAGGCGGAGGAGTTAGGAATCCGGTGTCTTGGCCAGCTGGAGGGCGGGGAGTACGCAAGAGACTAGCTAGGTCCCAGTAGCGGAGCGAGCCCGGGCGGAGCTCCTGGAGAGCGACTCCAGGGGGAGGAGGCGACGTGAGGAGTAAAGAGGGCGGGGCGCGAGCTACCAGGTGCTCCGACTTATCGGACCCCAGTCTGAACGTGGGCCTCTCTGAAGCAAAGAACGGGCAGAGCATCAGTCTATGTCAGAACGCCAGAGCAGCTACTGAGACTTTCCTGGCATTACTGAGCTCGAAAGTGGGAAGATTTTCGAGAAGTAGTTCCGTCCAGGTGTTCTAACAAGTTTCTTGGGGACAATAATAACACAGTTGGCCGGGATAGGAGGAAAAAGATCTAGACTAGGGAGAACTATTCCCTGAGATTGGTCCATAAAATCCTGGGGGCTGTGGGGGATGTTAGGATGGGAGCCGAGCTCTCTCTGTCCTACGGGCTGGTGGGAAAACTCGAACAGGCAAAACCGCGAAGCACAAACCTACTGCAGCCCTCATTATAAACGTGAAACATCCCCTCAGCTATCGCTAAAAACCTTTATCTTTCTCTCTGTTCTTTACATTTCCTTCCATTTTGCAGTCGGTTATTTGAAGGGCAAGTAATAAAATCTGTGAAGTAGTGGATGTGATTAAACAAATTTACCGAACATCATTCTAAAACATTTGTTATTTACTAAGTACTCACTGAAAAGATTATGATACAAATGTAGTTTCTGCCCCAAATATTAAAAAAAAGGAATGTAGACAATACATCTTAAAGTAAAAATTAAAAAATGCAAGTGTAAAAACATCTAATAAGTGCAGTCATTCATGTAAGCCTTGGAAAAACTTATATTTAAGTTACTCTTGGTTGCAAATTGTGTGCCTTTGAAGCCCAAATAAGTTTTTGCAGGCCATAAAAAAAGATACAACCTTATGTGGCCTTGTATGCTTTTCTGACTTAAGCCATAGACAGGAAAGCAGTGGTTTTGGCGCAATGGACATGACAGGCTGATGTCAGCCAGCAAGGGAAGGCAAATCAGTATATTGGAAAGAACACTGGGGTTAGATTTAGAAGACCTGGCCAAACATTTTGGTCTCTTTTTACCAAATGACCTTGAACAAATCACTTCACTTCTCCTTTGTTAGCTCATTTGTTTAAGAGGGAGTTGGACTCAAGGTTCCTTTGGTTCTAAAATTCTAGGTTCTTTAAAGCTACTGGACACTATTTAGAAAATAAAAGTTTTCTGTTTAATAAAGTAACTGGTAACTGGTAATGTTACTAAGGAATGGCAGTAAAATGAAATGCTGGGGGCATTTGGGAACAGTCCAGCTTCTCCTATTCTATCTACCTCTTTTCAGTACTGCTTCTGGATAAGAGGTATTATGATGGAGGAAGTCTCCTTATCCCAGTTCTATCCACTATTTTTTTCCCCTAAACAGTCTCCCAGACAATCAATCACAACGGGACCCAGGCAGGCTGATGGGGTATGACAGCAACTAAAAACAATTTCAAGCCATTATTCAGATAAGAGCTTAGACTAAGAGACCTAGAAAAGCAGTATATGTGTAAAAAAAACAAACCAAGAGTTCTGAGATAAATGCTTAAAGACTTCTCTACTTAACTGAATTGTAGGAGCTAAAGTAGTCTGAGGCTTTGAGCTAAAGCCATAGAAGATTCCCAGGTGATGCATGTTCCTAGCAGCAGCATTTTAGTGGAGAAGAAACTCACCACAGAGAGTAGTTAGCAGCTCAGCCAAGAGAGAAAACTTCAAGACAGAGAAAGGACATATAACGTCTAAGGTAGAGGAGCAGCTTCAAACAGTCAGTGGCTACAAAATAGAGCTGTGAGAGAAGTCCCACCTGGGGTGGTGGGAAACTAGAAGACTGTAATCCTTTGCTTTAGGAGGATTTCCACCCCTTTGTTATTGACCCCTAATTAAGCACTTTACTAATTTAGGCTTGGATCCTTAGCTATTGATAATTATTGGTGGGGACTTACATCTGCACAGTTATGATTATATGAAAATATCTCACACTAAATTGGGGGATGGTGATCTCTGCCTGCAACCAGCCACATTTTTGTCTGTTCAAACTAGTGACTTCATAAAGTACTCTATTAGCATTGGTTCAGCTTTTTTTCCCCAGACTTGTAGTTTTCCCTGTTAACTCTCTTCTCAATCACTTATTTTTTTAAACTTTTTAATTTTTTAAAAATGGATTTATTTATTTTTAACATTCATTTAAAATTTTTTTTGAGTTCTGAATCTCTCCCTCCCTCCACCCATTGAGAAGGCAAGAAATGTGATATCAATTATACATGTGAAAAACATATGGAAATGTTAGCTGTGTTGCAGTGGTGGGGAAAGCAAGAAAAATATAGAAAAAATTATGCTGCAATTTGTACTCAGACTCTATCAATTCTCTCCCAGGAGGTGGATAGCATTTCTCATCATAAGCCTTTTGACACTGTCTTGTATCACTGCACCAATCAGAAGAGCCAACTCACCCAAGTTGATCATTGTACAAAATTGTCGTTCTGCTCACCTCTCTCTGTAACAGATCATGTAAGCCTTCTCAGGTTTTTCTGAAAGCTTTCTGCTTGTCATTTCTTATAGCACATCAGTATTCCATCACTTTCATATGCCACAACTTGTTTAGCCATTCCCCAGTTGACAGGCACCCTTTCAATTTCCAATTTTTTGTCACCACAAAAAGAGCTGCTATAAATATTTTTTGTACACATAGGTCCTTTCTCCTAGATCCCTTTGGGATACAGACCTAGTCATGGTATTGCTGGGTCAAAGGGTATATATGGTTTTATAGCCCTTTGGGCATGGTTACAAATTGCTCTCCAGAATAGCTGGACCAGCTCACAACTCCACCAATAGTGTGTTAGCATCCCAATTTTTCCACATCTTCTCCAACATTTGTCATTTTCCTTTTCTATCATGTTAGTCAATCTGATAGGTGTGAGAGGGTACCTCAGAGTTGTTTTAATTTGCATTTCTCTAATCAATACTGATTTAGAGAATTTTTTTCATATAACTATAGGTAATTTTGATTTCTTCACCTAAAACTGACTATTAATATCCTTTGGGCATTAATTAGTGGGGGAATGGCATTTATTTTTATAAATTTGATTCAGTTCCTTATATATTTGAGAAATGAGACCTTTATCAGAGAAACTTGTGGTAAATTTTTTCCCCCCAGTTTCCTATTTTCCCTCCCATCTTGACTGTAAAGTTTTTGCATAAACAAAACCAACACAGCCAAGATTAGAAAGAAAGCAGGAAACTGGAAGAAAATTTGATAGCAAATTTCTCTGATAAGGGCCTCATTTCTCAAATATATAGGGAACTGAGTCAAATTTATGCAAACAAGGCAATCATTTTTAAATGCCCTAGTAATCAGCTCTGAGAATGCCCAGTGTCAATTCCAGAAAAATGCCTGTTCTCCCCCACCCCATGCTTAGATTCTTATTTATTAGTTACCTCATGGTAAGAAAAGAAAGTGTTTCTCCCCTCCTCACTCTTATTTCTAGTCATCAAACATTTTTTCACTGCCTTTGCTAGAGGACTTTATCAAAGGTTTCTTAAGTCTAAATAGCTACCTATCAGTTCCCTTATTTACATGAATATCATTTAAAGAAATTCAATAAATTAAACAAGTTTGATTTCCCCTGGAGAAACTATGCTGCTCTTCCCTTCATAGGATATTTTTGTCAAAATATTTGGTTATCTTATCCTTTATTCACAACATACATACACATCCTTCCACAAAATCCTTCTTTGGTGACAGCTGGCATTCTCTCATGACGATGGCATGGAAGCTGGGCTCTAACGTACATTTTAAGGGAGCATGGGCTGATATATTCTACCATTCAAGGAAAGCTTCAAGTATAATCCTAGAAATAGACTTCAGAATATTAGCCTAACTAAGAAAGGAAAAGCTCATCACCATCATCACTTTTTTTTTTTTTGCTTTTTTGGAGGGCAGTTTTTTTGTTTTTTTTGTTTTTTTGTTTTTTGCTACACCATCATCATTCTTGACGATGAATTCTTTGGTTATGCTTCCTCATGATGGTAGTGAAACTCATTAGCCAAGTCCCATTTGAAGACTTCCCATGAAGAAGAGTAACATTTGTAATTGGCTAGGTCTCCCCTAAAGCAAATTTTAAAAATGTTCTGTTTGTGTACTCATAGAAAGACAAACAAACATATCTGTATCTTTATTTGAGCAATTTTTCTTCTACGGTAACTAGGAATACAGTGTTTTATGATGCACACATGGACTAAGTACAACATCAGACAACTACAATAGCTTAGAGCATATATGTCATTTTGATATTGTTTTGGTTTTCATCTAAGTACTACAGTGATATCCAGTGAAAACCCATTTTTCAAAGGCCCTTGGTTGAGATGAGGTGAATTATCAACTTTCCTTTAAAAAAAAATCAATTCTTATATATTATACTGAAATGTCTTCAGTTTCAAATTGGAATCAAATGATAATGACCATCAGCTTCTTGGCACTACTATTTTCTCTTTAATGGAATGAATGTTTCAAAGATGAACTCTATCACATCTCACATATAACAAAAATTAGGACACCCCCTTTAAATTCAATAGGGTAGAATCTTTGATGAAACAGAAAAATGTCTGTAAAACAGCTGTAGAAAGATGCACAGTTCTAAGCATCTCGGTAAAACAGCCACTGGAGCATAAATTAAATTCAGTCAACTAATTTTTGTGTAACACATTTTGAGCTATTATAAATTTTAAGAGGGAAACCTACAATTTAATATTTTTTCAGTATTCTAACAAAAACAACTTTACCAATAGCCACATATTATGACATCTGATACATGTCTACACCATGTGAGAATATTTATCTTTCAAGAAAATAAGTAAATATTTTGAAAGTTCACATTAAACAGAGCTGAAATTTAGCCCTAAAGTTACACATATGTGGTAATTTTGAATTCATTTTTAGAAATTCTTGCCTCTGAAAAATGCATGTAAAAATACTGACCTGCCAAGCATTATATAAATTATAAAATACACAAATTTCAACTTAAAAACATTGTTCTTCAAAATATACCAAGCAACAGTGTGATATAAAAGAAATGACAGTTAATCTTGGAATCCAACAATGATGCCTACAAAGTTAAACCACAATTTTCATATGTGTGAAAATTATAAAACAAACATTTAAAAATCACAAAAATATATTTTGGCAGATATTTTCATTCAGCATTTCTCAGTTCTTGACCTACAGGGAATAGATACTATAATTTCAAGTTAAAAATTCTGATATCATAATAATGGGTGAAAAATATCCTTTCCAGCACTATTACCTGCTTTTAATCAACCAACAGACCAGGGTTTAAAAAAAATAAAATAAATTACAATACACATCGAAGGTTTTAAATCATTGTATACTTGAACGTCATGATGTGATGCTTATTGGTAGATGAAAAATTTAACTACAATCAAGAGTCTTTATTCTACATCTGTCATTCTCTAATGTGTTCTTCCACTGGTTTGGGTGCCATCTTTGAGCTGATGCTTCATTGGCTCAGATTGCTTCACTACCATGATTGATGCTCTTGTTTATAGTCTACAGAAGATGTCAGTAAGGATAAAGGGAGGGGGAAAGGAGAAAAGGAGAAAGGAAGGGAAAACTGGAAGGATATTAGGGAACCACAATGGTTTCCTCAAGTAAAGAAAACACACACACGTACACATACATACATACATACATACACACACAAATGAGAAAAAGGCCTCAATAACTTCCCTTGACAGGGTCATCCTCCTAGAGAAACAGTAGTAGAGAATTTAAGGAAGCTCTGTAAGGGGAAATAGCAGAAGTAGGCTCCATAGCCCAGCCTAATAAATTACGCATATCCACAACCCTACCCTACATAAATATGTAGCCAGATAGATGTATGGAGTTCTCTTATGCACATCTGTCCTTAAGACATACTTTCACCCCCATGAAAAGCTACTACCCAAAGAAATGCAGCACTGACTGGCTGGATGGTAGTCCCTCTAATTAGATGCATGGGCTGTTCTTCAGATGCTGCCTCAGTGTTCTACGCCCTTCCCCTGGGCCCCAAAGCTACAACTGATGGCTGCTGTTGTAGGAGTCTTACTGGACTCTATTAACCAAGATACAGCATCATTCTAGGACCACTGCAGACTGTACACTGGAAGGCTCTGAATTGGTATTGGAGAAATGGGCTGCTTTCCCTCTGACAGGCCTTCAGTTCAGGGGCATTTTTGATCCTGGTTCTCTCTATAGCTAATTACTGCTTAATACATGATTGTTTTGCACAAGATGAAGTTGGGGGTTTACATTGAGCATTAAACTATTACACAAGTCAAATTCTATTACAATGTATGTCCTTATAATAGATGCTACTCTAACAAAAATATAACAAGAACTTTGAGATCATTCTAACAAATCATTCATCTATCATCCACATAAAGCATTAACACATGCTTTCTTTCTTCCAGTTTTCGTTACCATAATGGGGGAAAAAAAATCTAATAGTTCATTTGTGACACAACTAGCCTTGGTACAGGGACTTTCTTCCCGTTTCTACCCCATTGCCTAAAATGCTCTCTCCTCATCTCTCTTGAAATTCTAGCAGTGATCAAGGCCTAGCTCAAGTGCTATCTCCTAGAGGCCTTTCTTGATTTTCTCCCCATCCCCAGTTATTAGTGGTCTCCATTCCCCTACCAATTACCTTGTGTTTACTTATCTGCAAGTGAGTTAATATTTGATCATTGGGTAAAATGTGAGTTCCTCAAGAACAGGGTTACTGTAATTTTGCCTTTTATCCCCAACACTTAGCATAGCTCCTGGCTTGTAGTGGGTGCTTAATAAATGCTTACTGAATTAAGAGAAATCATAATAGAAATCTATTCCAAATCACCAGTGAATAGATTACCTGATTTTCCTCTTCCCCAACTGCTTACTTATGGCTTAGTGTAAAACAAACTGCTCTAGGAATCCAAAGACTTGGGTTCTTAATCTTGGTTCTGTCCTTGATTGTGTGTGACCTTAATTAGTAAATGACTCCACTTGCCTTTTCTTCAGCTCACTGACAAGATCATGGCAAGGGTCCAATTCCACGTGAAAACATTTTTTTGAAAACTACAAAGCACTTTACAAATATGTATCTTATTTTTCTATTTCTCTCACCTGGGGAATTTTTAGAGGAATCACTCTTTAATAAGTCTGAACTTATCTTTGTTCCACGGCACTTCCTGCTTTCCTGCTTCCATGGCAGTTCAAGTCACCCTAAGAGATCATCAGTCAACAGGTAGGAAATAAGAGGAAAAGTGAACAAGTCACTATTGAGACATCTGAGCAAGACTTTGTCAATGTCTTTGGCCTAGACATCTGAGAGCCTGGAGAGGATGGTTACAGTAATTTATAAGAAAATTCTTTTGTTGTTGATCCCTGCAGCAATGAGAAGCTGGGGGCTACCACTGAATCTATAGATGGTGGGGCATTGGGAATGAGATATCTAGCTGTAATGATTATTCCAGGTCAACAAAGCATGTTTATGCCCCATTCCCCAGAGTTTGCTGTAAAATGATTTGACCTATAGCCAACTCTCAAATATTCACCTTAACAAAGTGAAATAATTACCAAATGGTAAATATTTTGTAAATCATTTACACTTAGGTCTGTGCCTTTAACTTAAAATGTAGGTATTTTAGTGTTTTTAGAATTAAAAAAAATAACTGTAAGACCTTATCTAAGAAGAGTTGGGAAAACTGCTAAGCATTCACATCATAGCCCCATATTTCCCACAGTCTGCTGGGTAATGAGTAGCATCACCTCTCAGACTGATAGGGAGGACTAGCTTAAAGCAGAGTGTATGTACTTTTTCTCTAACTTTCTAGCTTTATAGCACACATCATACTTGAGATGGGAGAGATAATGCTTTTTTTTTTTTTTAGTTTAAAATGCCTTCTCTTGTAATTACTATTGAACTAACAGGCTTCATACAGGACAGTACAGAGAGGGATAGCATCAAAGGATTTAGTTGTGATAATACACAGGAAAAAGTTTGCTTGAAGGTATGTCATGTAGATTTCAAAGATAAATTAACAATCAAGGAGTCAGAGATAATCTAGCTGAAGTGGTATTTTAAATTTGTTTTTTTGCTCAAGACCACCCAAACTGAAGACAAATGACATATTTTTATAAAGTTCGCAAATTAAGCTAGCCAGAAACACGTCAGATTATGCGCTAGGGGAAAATGTGCCTTGTCAAAGAATAATACAGTTGGTTCCTGATGTACTGCTAGCCAACCTGAAGCATCAGGTCATGGAATCACACAGTCTTGGGACTGTCTATATGCTGTATGCATATGCATTTATGTAAATTGCTTTGGGGATTGTCTTTACGAAGATTCTCCGGACACCATACCATACCTTCAAACAAGTATTTATCTAAACTCTTGTTGACATCAAGTCAGCTTCCTTACATTTTCCCTATTCTTATTCCTGATGAAGACTGTAGACTCAATTTCAAAACCCATTTAAAAACTGATGCATACTGGTCTGTCCAGCAGATGGCGAACTGACTTCATAAGTTAAATTTCAAATGTCCATTATAAAAGTGTCAGAGAATTTTTTTTTTTAAATCTGGAAGAGACCTTAAACACCATCTAGAGATGAAACATCCAACTGGTGGCCTGCCTGAGTCCACTCCAGGGGCCCAGCTGAGATTTTCAGTCCCAATTTTTTTTTAACTTAAGAAAAGAATAGATAGGGCTGAAGCACCTGTCTGCTCCTACCTTTGTATAATTGATGGCAGCCATGTATCATGCGAGAAGGATGGGATGAATTAGTAATCTTAATTGCAAAGATTTCATATGGTTGATACACTCATGGGTTTCTATCACATAGATAAATATCAACGCCCTTGATCTAGACCAACCCCCTCACTTGATAGATGAGGAGGCTAACATCTGGTAGATTACATAACTACAGTCCAGTATTTTTCTTTTCATAATAAACTTTGTCATTAAATTGAAAATGTACATTTTCTAACCATAATATTTCACATTATACTTCAACAATATAGGTAATCTTATACGAGAATCTAACTGCTATGTCATTTGACCACAAAACACTACTTGAGAGTAGAGCTTGTGGTGAAATACTAAAGATTCGTTTTTATACACCTCAAAATGAGAGTTTAATTTTACTAAATGATCTGAGAAAAAAAAAACCTGGAGAGGATCCCAATTAGAATCACAGCATTAAACTTATCCTCATAGATTTTGGATATTGTGAACAAAATCCTTTGCAAAATTTAATAACATCCAACTTCCAAGCATGATGCCTTCTCAAGCATCCAGGGATACCTGACAGCAGATGTTGTGGTTGCAAAGGTTGAAAGTAATTAAATATTTATTGTACATTTTCTTATTTGCAATTCATAGACTAATCTGTCCCAAGACAATCATGCAAAAGTGGATCATTATTAACATTCCAACTTTCTTTTCTACATACCTGACTGAGATTACATGTGGGGGAAATGAGCCAAAGAAACTCACACCTAATGTTAAAAACATGCACTGTAGGATCTCATTCAACAACTAAAACCAGACCCTTTACAGAAGACTTAAGTGATATCGACCCAGCAAAAACATTTTATACACACACACACACACACACACACACACATATATATATGTATGTGTACATATATACATATATATTTATTTATACACATAAATACATATGTATGCATATATATGCACACACACAAAATTCTGAATAAATAAGACAAATCATTTTGTTAATCCTACCCTCTACATAGCAAATACTTTAGTTAAGACTCCTTAAACAAAAATTATTCTGTTACTTCCAGTGTGCTACTTGTGCTTGGTTACCATTTTCTTGTGAGCTGTTATTTGTTGACAATTGCATATGATCCAGTTAGAATAATGGACTGTATTGGATTGTAAACAAAGTTGATACAAGAGAATATTATTACTGTAGTGCCTAAGAAGAATACTGTTTACATTTAAAAGAACACCATAAGCAGCAACAGTTTCAAATGCCTGGTAAACTATAGTACAAACCAATGAATACCTATGCGAGATAGTAAAACCAAGAAATCTCTTGACACCTCACACTTTATATTATAGTGACATGATCACAAATAAGGAAGTTATTTGAAAAATGACTTCATAGATTGCCAGTTTATTTCTCCATTCCAGTTTGACAAGTTATAAACATAATTGATGCCTAAATTACTATGTATTTAACTATGGTTTCTTTTTCTTTCAAATCTTCCATTCA
>JAQQSW010004200.1:0-14497 GCA_028646575.1 Pseudocheirus occidentalis
AACCTAAATTTTCTTTTTGTAACACTCCATGATTTTTTTAAAAAAATGAATACTGAAAGTATTTTCTAGTTTTCGTACATCATGTAAAATTGACATTTATGTGGTAAAAACAAATGCTATTTTTTGTTATTTGAAAAAAGAGTTTACCAATGTTTCTATTTACAAATCCCCCGAAGTCAGACCCAAGCTCAACGCATACCACCACTATGTTGTCATTCCTTTTCTTTCAGTGGTCCACTACAAATTTCATACCATATTTTAAGTGAATGTCAAAATGAGAAAATCAAAACAGAGGAGAAAGTAACTTCTCTTAGATTAATTAGAAATGTCAATATTTCAGTAAAATAAATTATTTTGGATTAAACTTTAGCATAATAATATAAGGGACAATGTTATTTTTGAATGTCACAGAACAAAATTTTCAAGTCAATATTTACTAATTATCTATTGAAAAATTAAGATAAAAAAGAGACTAATTCTAGTCCCTGCTTCATGCAACTTTGATTCATTTCTTGTCAATGAGAGCCTATTTCATGATGAGTAGCTTATACTGCCATCTCAAGGAAACAAGTAACATATAAAATTAAACATGAAGTTTTTTTCAATAACAGCTCACTATCAGAATTATGAGAGTACAAAATAAAAGTGAAAAAAATGATCATTAACTTTACTATAAAGTTTTCTGACCATTCCTCCCCTTAAAAACTGACTTAACTAATTATAGAGAATTTTAAAATAGCACTTCATATGTAAATATGGTTTCCTCAGGTATAATGATATTTGAGATTGTTTTTCTTAAACATATGCTGAAGGAATATGATATGTATGACAGGGGCAGCTAGGTGTTACAGTGGAGAGAGGACTGGGCCTGAAGTCATGAAGGCCTGAATGCAAATCCGGTCTCAGACACTTACTAGCTGTGCGACCCTGGCAAAGTCACTTGACCCCTATTTGCTTCATCTTTCTTATCTATAAAAATGAGTTAGAGAAGTAATTGACAAAACAATCTAGCATCTCTAACAAGAAAACTCCAAATAGGCTCACAAAGAGTCAGCCATAACTGAACAATGTATGACAGGAAGTAACTGCAAAACAAAATTTCAATGACTAACTCCCCAATATGACAGGTTAGCAAATTAATTAATTAAAATAAATTAAAATTTAGAAAGTAAAATAAAGCCCTGAAGAATTAATCAGTTTCCTATGGTGAATTTTGGGGGTGGGTGGTGGGGTGGGGAGAAGAAAAGCCTCTCTGTACTCTTCTGAATTCAGAGTAATCTTGTTTAGATTTTGTGTGCATTTCTATGAACAGACAAGTTTTTCAAAAGTTGTACTCTCAACAACTTTGAAGTTTTAGTTATTTTTATATTCATATTAAGGCCATCTATCCAGCACTGACTTTAGGCAAGAAAAGAAGATAAAACAAATAGTTTTAATTTAAATCTGTGTTACTCACCAATTATTTGATGTGAAGTAGCAGGTAAATGTAGTTTAGTGCAAGATTATATCTCATTCCAATATGTAGACAGAATGTCAAACAATGAAGAAAAAAATCATGTATGCATTTGCATTCCATTTAAGTTTTGCCAAGAATATCAAAGATGGAAGCATGTAAAAATATTTATATTTCTGGCAAAAAATCTTTTTACTAATAAATTATTCCACAAAATATTAGCCTATACACATACATACATATATGGAGATACACATGTATACATGTGTGTACATATATATGTATGAATTTTCTTGTCAGTTTTCATACAAGATTTCTATTTCAATTTACCAGAAAGCTCTTTCATCAGAAATACTAATTGTTACCTGACATTAAAGGAAGTTGGGACATTTTTTGTATACTTGATTAGTGGTTCTCCTTTTTTAGGTATCTGAACACCATTTTAAACCCTAAAAAATAAGGAAATCTCACATAATTGTAGTTATTGTACCAATAATATCCAGAGTAACAAAATGCACCAACCAACTGGCAATCAAAAAGCATTTATTAAGCATGCATTATTTATGAGGTACTGTGTTATACACTAAGGATGCAAATGCAAAGAATGAAACAGTCTTCCCTTGGGGACTTTTGTTGCATTCTGGAAATAATATTTCCCTCTATGTGTCTGTCTATCTGTCCCTCTGTCTCTCTGTCTATCTATCTATCTGCCTATCTATCTATCTATCTATCTATCTATCTATCTATCTGTCTGTCTGTCTATCTATCTATGTATCTATGAATTACAGCTAGATGGCAAAACACAAAATGAATATCTCACACAACCCAAGGAATCTTTCTCCAGTGGTTTTAGAATGTCATTTGACTTATAAAGTACGAATTTCACAATGTATCCTAAAGACAGATATTGAGAGCTTCAATCTCTATCTATGTCTGTATTCACTCAGAATAAATTAATAATAAATACAAGATAGTTCAATGTTATGTCTTTATTTAGGGAAGGCACTAGCAATAAGGAGGAATCAAAAAAGTTTCCATCCAGAATGTTGTACTTCAGTTGTATATTTTTATTTTTATTCTGAACTTAAGAAATTAAAAGGAGCATTTCCATAGTATAGTAGAATAATAAAAAAGATGATTATATATGAAACTCCAATATATTATGTACAACTTGCTATTTCTTTTAAATACACAATAAAGGTATCATGTATCTTTTTTTCTCCTCCCCCCGTTTTCCTTCCTTCCTTTTCCCCGAAAGATCACTCTTGAAGGAAGAAAGCTTCTATGAAGAAAAGGAGAGGAGAGAATTTTGAAAAAAGCTCCATTGAGATTCAGACACATTTAAGATGATTTTATTTCTCAATGAGAACAACTGTATTTATGAACATTTGAAAATAGTTCATATCTTTCCAGAAACTGAAAGGCATACGTCTACAGTTTACAGAAGGCATGTTTTATAGTCTGATTTATATAGAATCTGATTTATCTTCAGAAGGCTGATTTATAGTCATTCTACATATTTATTGGAAGTAAGGATTGAAAGGACAATGCTCACTGTGCACATGGATTCTAGGACCTCTTAGTACAGCCTCTAAGTAGTGCTTAGCTCACAGGCTGGGAACCAATGGCAAAGACAAAAATCTTACCACAGGCATCAAAAAGTCTCATACATCTACAATATTTGATTTACCCCCTCAATCAATGCAAAGACAATTTATTTGAATTGAAAAAACCCACAAAATTTAAAAATGAAGAAAAATGAACAAAAAAACATCCTTTAAATATATTATTACTATATACTTATTTCAGGCTTATGGAAGTTAAAGGTAAACTTTAGGCTATAGCAGTTCCCTCCAAATGAAAAGTTAAATTCCACAGGAATCATATAACCAATCTAGATCATTATGAAATATATCAATATTTTGGGGGTTTTATGACTGTATTGATGAATTATTTATGACTGAAATTTTGAAGAATGAAATGTAATAAATGTAAATAAAAAAGTCAAGGAGAGCATCCATACCCGTGAAAACATTCTAAAACAAAAATATTTTCATTTCAAATCTCAGTTGATTAGTTTTATAACTTTTGGAAGTCTAAGGGCAAGTCTGAAAACAAATGACCTATGATTTAAAAAAAATAGAATAAAAATACTTTTACTAGTAAAAAATGTGAACCAATGTTTCAAAGCAACTTCCACATCTAAAATGATATCCAAACATAAAACACTACAAGTAACGATAAACATCTTCTGATTAAAAGTCTAATTTAATATATTAAAGAAAAATGCTCGTGAATGAGTGACTATACACTGAATTTTAAGACTAACATTTAAGACTAACAGCAATAGTTTCTCTCATCTCTTCTTTTGAAATCAGACAAGAATTTTAACTGTTCAAATGCATATTAAACTTCTTAATCAACATCACATTATTTTGGGTTTCTAAAGCATAAGAGTTCTACCTGTATTCTAAACATTAGATCTATACATGAAATGGTCCTGCACTAAATTCTAATCTGACATTTTAGCTGATCAATGACACTCTAAAGTTGTGTCAGTGGAGGAGGGCATTGGTATCCAACTGGTGGAAATTGGGCAATTACTATTATGCATCTCTGGCAAGTAGGGGGGAAATAAACATTTATACATCTCCTGCTATGTGAAAGGCATTATGCTAAGTAATTTTTACAAACATCGCATTTAATACTCACAACCACCCTGACAGAGTTAGGTGAAATTATTACCCCCATCTTATAGTTGATGAAATTGAAGTAAAGAAAAGGTAAGTGATTTGCCTAGGATCACATAGCTAGCTGGTAACTATCTGAGACTAGATTTGAACTCGGATCTTCCTGTACCTCAGGTCCTGCTCTGTATACATTGCACCAACTCCTTGTAGACTCTACAAGTCTCACCAAACTGGAAAGTTGTGAATAGGATCATGCAAAGGAAATGATACTGTTTTCTTCTTTGGTGGCTACTGCTATTGCAGGGATCTGAAGACCTTCTTACTCTCTCCTTAGCCTGTCACCACCCAAAAGCTAATGTTTGCATGGAGGCCCAGCAGGAGCAGCTCTTGAAGAGCTTCACCAGCCACGGCCCCTATTGCCCAGTTTCCACCAGATGGATATGTATGCCATATTCCTATTCCAATCCCTCCCAGTGGTAATTCAGATAACTCAAACCTTTTAATTGTGGGGTCAACTACCCCCTTCCCAAAAGTTGTTGTTGGAATCCATCTATTCTTCCAGATACCAAATTCCAAGGGTCTTTATATAACAGGACATATATGCCCTGTTGTGTTATTCTCCAAGTCTCTAGGCATGCATGTCTTACTTTCCATTGTGCCCTAAAGACTACTGGGACTTCTTATTCTTCCTGCTGTGACATTCTAAGAAATGCCTGCCCTTTTTTCTATGATATGAAGCCGAAGCTTTTCTATGTGTGGTTTTTTTTGCCTTAATTAGAATATAAGCTCTTTGATAGCAGGGGCTGTCTTATGTTTCTATTTGTATTCCTAACATTTAGCACAGTTCTTGGTGCATGGGGAGTGAATGCTTCTCCATTCAATTCCATACTTCTACTACTATTGTTTCTGTTGATGTTTGTGATGCTTCTGCTGTTAATATTAATCATAGTAATAATGTTTTGAATCAGCATTCTTAGGTTCCACTTTGAATTCTCCTTCTTATATTATTTGTTGTGACCTTGGACAACTCATTTAATCTATCTACTTCAGTTTTCTCATCTGTAAAATAATGTTGTTTCAATAGATTAGTTCAGAATACATTGGTCTTATAATCAGAAGGCATAAAATTAAATACAAGAAACAAAACAAAAAAATCAGAAGGACTCTCTTTTCAACAAAGTGGAAGAGGCATGCGGAAAAGATAATGACTATCTCATGGATTCTCTAGTTCATATTTTCTTTCAATTGAAAAGACAAGATCTTGAATAATAACTTCTAACTCCATGGGAGATTGCATTAATCATTTTTTTCTTCCTGCACTTCTACTTTAAAGTCTTAAGCAACCTTAGAATGAGTTCAAAAATATAAAAGTCATACAGTATCACTAAAGAAAACATTAATTTCAAAATATAATATTAGATAGGAAAGAAATGAAAGTTTGACTTAAAATCAAGTAGTCTTTCAAAAATAAAGTACTGGTTATGGAAATCAGAATTTTCTTCTTAGTACAGTTGTTCTCAACCTGTGGGTTATGTTCAATTTGTAACAATGAAAATACATCCTGCATATCAGATATTTACATTATGATTCATAACAGTAGCAAAATTACAATTATGAAGCAGCACCAAAAATAATCTTATGGTTCGGGGTAACCACAACATGAGGAACTGTAATAAAGGGCCATGGCATTGGGATGATTGAGAACCACTAATTATCTAAGGGGAATAGTAAGATACTGCCTTTGTTTTCGTAAGGGAATGAACTGCTCTAAGATTAGTACATTCTTGAATTTAACTCAAGAATTTTAGCCCAAATTTGTCCTTTGCCGCAACTTTTCTTAAACATTTATCATATTTGATTTTGTGTTATAATTATTTGTGTATGCCTTACTTATTCTTATGTTATCTGAGGCAGTGATCACCTCAGTAGAACTAAATCATATACTTAGACCAGGTACTGACTTCTGGATATCCATGTCTGGTCAAAGAATGCTCAGCAAATTTGTATTTGTAATAATTGATGGTACATTTGTTTCTCCCCCAGCCTCCACTCCCCCTCCTCCCACCGCTTCCTTTGTCCAGTGGATTTTCAGGCTTATTATGTAGCAGACATATATCTCTGATTATTCAGCACCACTCAAGTCTACTGATGTGCCAATCAAGCTGTCTACCATAAAGGGGGAGTATGTCTTCCTCTCTTTATTGGCCTAAGATACCAGACCACTAATGGAGAATGAAGTGAAGATGGGAAGCATAAATCTTGAGATGGGGTAGGAGAAGGCTCTCATATTGGAAACTACTCCTTTAATGTGACCATGAGAAATGTAGCTAATAAATGGAAATTAAACCTTTCATACTGGGTGGACCTATATCCTAAAGAGTAGGAAGAATCTTCAGTAAAGAAATCTAACTGTCCTCTTCCCTGAGTCTGGGATTCTGGTGTATATGAAGGAAATGGAACTTGAGTATGTGGTGGCCTTTCCCTATTATTTCCTTTAAATGAGTGATCTCTTTGTGAGAATACGCCAAATGACCCACTGCAAAAACCCAGGAAGAACCAGGTAACATGTTCAGATGCATCCCCTACTTGGTTTTAAGTTCCATGAAGGAAGGAACATATTTATATTTGCTTCCAGTACAGTACCAAACTCCTTTTTTTCATTACTACATTTAATCTCTCCTATTCACTACTACACTTCCTACTTAAAACAACTACTACCACCACTACCACCACCACTACTACTACTACTACTACTACTACTACCACCACTATTACTACTGCTAGCATTTGTATAGCGCTTTTAGATTTGCAAAGCACTTTACAAATATTGTTATTATTATTGTTATTATTATTTATACTTCTTTACCATCTTCTCCCAGGTGTCTTCTCTGCAATCTTATAGTCACCAACCTGGTGTAGGTTCTCTTCAACACTACTAGGACTATATGTATCGGAGTTGCCTCATAACTGGGTTTCCTTCCTCAGCCCTTCCCACCCACTCCCATCCCAATTCATCCTGTATGTACCAGGCAGTGATTTTCCTAAGGCACGTATTGGACAATATCAGTCAGTAAACTCCTATATGCACATGTTACATCTAGAATCATATAGTGACTTCTTTATAAAGGCTTTCTCTATAATTCTTCCCAGGCTTATTATTCATACATTGCTATACTACACATACTATGGTGCAGCCAAAAAAGACACATTCTTCATGTAGCTCCTTGTAATGCCATGTACCAGCAGATTCCCAAAAGAATGTTACTGTGAACAGCTTTTAAGGTTCAGATTACACAGTAATAGTGAACACTCTGTTTATTCCATTACAAATCAAGGCAATCATTCATGATATATCACAGTATAATATTCACAACATTACATCTTATCATAGAAAATCACAATATCTTGTACATAACAACCTAACATTAGAATGGCCACACAGTTTTCACTACAGTGGCCCCAATATTTAGAACAAAGCATTCAGTCAATTCATAATACAGTAGTCAATACTCAATCATTTAATCAATTTATAATACAAGAATTGGTTTTCCACTCGTGGGGCAAAACATTAACTTACTTATTCAATCAATTCATAATACAATAATCAATCTTCCACTCAAGGGGCAATCAACTCAATCAATCACTAAATACAATCATTAGAAAACCACACAAACCCTCCACCCCTTATTATCCAGCAAACCTCAACTTCATCCAAGGGGAGGACATTTCTTCATCTTGACTCTGGATGGTCTCTCTGATTCCCTCAATCTCCTTCCATGTTCCGAGCTCCCTCCTGAATCCACCAAATAGTCACCTGGATTCAGAAGCAGACAGCTCCCCGGTTCTTGCCCGGTCCTCAGGGCAGTCCCTGGCACACATTGAAGTTCACAGGGTCCAGCATATCTCAAACTCTTCATCATTTCTCTTGCCTGGAACTCAAGGATAAGCCAGGCCATGAACAAAGACTTATCCTGGTCATGATTCTTCAATCCTCCAGCAGTTCAGCTGGCCCTAGGACCCAGAAGGCATTCTGGGTGGCCTTCACCAGATTCTCATCTCAGGAAGACTCCATATCAGCTCTCAGTCTGCTTCCAGATGTTGGGAGAGAAACTCTCTCTCTCTCTCTCTCTCTCTCTCTCTCTCTCTCTCTCTCTCTCTCTCTCTCTCTCTCTCTCTCTCTTTCTCTCCCCACCCTCTCTCTCTCCCTCAAGAAAACTCCAACTCACTTCTTTATTCCAGCAGCCCAGCTCCCTCTCTGTCTTTGGAATCCTTTATATACACACACTGTCCTCCTGTCTCATCCAATCCCCTTCTTCCATGTCAACAGGGGGGTTCACACCTTCTAAACAGTGGACAGGGCCCACACCTTCCATATAGGGCTCACACCTTCCATACTGAGCCCTAAGTTAGTAAGTGCTAGGTATCTGCTAAACTGATTGCTATTACAGACCTCAATTTCTATCACTGGATCTTCCACTTCCCCATGCCAACAATGTACATCTCCTCATCTCCTCCTCTTAGAATCTTTAATTTCCTTCAAGATTCAGTTCAAGTACAACCAACTGCATGGGGAGTCTTCTAGATTAGCAGTTTCTGATGCCTTTCAACTCAAAATTATCTTGTTAATATATTCTATATGTTTCTATACACATAGATATTGTTTTTCCCCCATAGAATGCAACTTTCTTAAAAATTAGATTATTTCAATTTGTATCAGAATAATGCAATACCTAGGACATAGTAGGCATTCCATAACTGCTTGTTGACTGATGGATTGATTAACTAACACTTCAGGTCACCAGGAAAGTGAAAATAAGACAAAATAATACATATACAGTGAATGTTAGGCTATAATGCATTAAATAGAAAACATGAATATGCAAAAAACAATGCTTAAATTTGAGCATTTTAATTTTGTTTTCACCTGTTTCAAATTCTTCCACCTTTTATAGAAGTAGGGCAAAGTGTTCTATGCATGACCTGAGGATGTGCTCAGTGCAAAGCACACATGTTTTCAGAACGAGGGCTGTAGGAAGTGGTTCCAGAAATAACTCAGATTCATTTCGTGTTTGGTTTTGAATTAATTTTTGGTCATTGCACATTCAAAAACCTTTTACTGTTGTGATTTTTTTCAGGATGTCATATGGGGTTGTAAGACACAATTTAAGAATATCTGAAGGGGTTTGCAGAGGAAAAAGTTTAAGAAGCCCTGCTCTAGAGGAACTTGCAATGTAATAGTGGAGACAACACATCCTATCAAAAGGAAAGATACTATGGTGCTTAGTGTTCAATAGAAAAAAACATTATGTCAAAGAACATCACACACAAACCCATATGTATATTCTTTAATTTCATTTACAGCAGGAAAGTATTATCCATTCCTTAACCATTTGACAGAACCAAGAACTTTGTAGGTGCTGTCTTCTCTGGGTATTTAGTTATACCTGATTACAGAACTGGGGACTGAACCACTGGCAGTTAGTGAGAAGTGACTGGAGGTGGTGGTCAAAGTGGTATCAGTGATTTGATTAATCTGGAACAAGCTACCTCTCAGTTCTGCCTCAATGGACCTTTCTTCAACTAGACTACTTGTCTAATCTGTAGGTGACAGCCAGTTGGCAACCTGTGACCCTTGGGTTTACAGACTCAGTGGTGGCAGTTCATCAGCAGATGGTGTTTATAGTAGCCAGGACGATGGATGCCACCTCCAAAGGAATTGCTTTCTCTGGATAATGACTGTGGGGGCAGGGTTATAAGGATATTTAGTGATATGGGAGGAGCTGCTGATATTGGGCTCAAGGTCTTAGACTAATCAAGTCAGAGGAGAGATGGCGGTGGTAGTAGTTTGATATTTGACATTTTAATGACCACATTCTTTCTTTCTTCATAGAATCGTAGAATGCCAGAGCTAAAGGAAACATGGAAGTATCTTTTTATTTTTAATTGACTCATCTTATAGATAAGGAAATTGAAGCATGGAGAGAGCTGGTTAGTGATATGCTAAAATTCTTACAGATATCCTAAGTCTCAGTTTAATTGTCATTTTTACTGCTTCTCTCCCCCCCATTTTTTTTTGCTGCTTCTATTTTTTTCTCTGTTCCTTTTGAGAACTTTCTGGCATAGGAAGATTTGTAGGAATTAAAACAAGGTCATTTGTAAAACAAAATAAAAAATTGTACAATAACATAATATACAATAATAAAAGTTAAATGATCATTTTAAAGAGATGAATTCTGCCTATATAAAAAACCAGTAATGATTCCAGAAAACATATAATGAAATATTTTTCCCTCCTTGTGACAGAGAATTAGGAGGCTACCAGGACAAAATATTGCTATACTATGCACTCTATGGTTCAGGCACTGAGAATACTTACTTTTTTTTCCTTTTTTGCAAGTCAGAGGTCAATAGAAATTTCTATGATAGATATTACGATGAAAAGTATCAATGAAGCACTAAAATAAAGGAGAATATTGTCTTCTCTGTACATTAGAGAAAAATGAATTCAGAAAATGTGTGACATTATCTTTTTTATTGAAATATTCATGATTTCTTCTAATTTCACTTTTGCTTGCTTCCCAGAACACAATTTTAAAAAATGTGATTCCATAAAACTTCTAGCTCTAATTTGAAACTTAAAAACAAAACATTCAATATTAATGTTGTAATTATTTTCCAAATAAGTTATACTTTTCTATTTAATAAACCTTAATGTTTTGAGTGAGCCAAGATATATACCTTATCAGTACCCATACTTGCCTCTGTTCCTCTGTTCAGAAGACAGGAGGGTGCAACAAAAAATTCTTCCCAAAGCCAGTCTTTAAATATGGCCCAGAAATGTGATGCAACCTGCTTTGAAAGTATTTTGCAAAAAGTCTTTAAAGAAACTATTTTTTAAAAAAAGAAACTATTTTTAAAAATTGAAAGGTGAATGGAATGATACTACATTACAAAACAAATTCTTTTCATTTGTAGTGTAGGAGTACTAGCAAATAAGTACAGTAGCATGCCCAATTAATACTTTACTGGTTTAATATCAGTGGTAAGGTTAGTCTATTAAAGAGACACTTAATCAGTCTTATCTATTTACCAAGCTGGTTCCAATGGAAGAACTGAAATAAGGATTTAATTTCTCTTAGTTTTCCATAAAGAATTTAAGAAATTGCAGGGAATAAGGGTTTAAGAGCTGGAAGGACCCTGAGGCAATCTAGTTCTCTCTATACCTCTCTAAGAGCCCCTGATGTAATATTTCTGATAAAGTAGTCACCAATTCTACTCTTGAAAGTTTAAAGCAAGTGTTTGTGTTGGATTGTTGACTTACTACCTTCAGAGTTCCTTCAGAGTTAGAGTTAGCCCCTTCTACTCTTGGATAGTTCAAATTTATCTTCCCTTTTTCCATCTTTTACTAGGTCATTCAGGCATTTCCTATCATACCCAAATTTCATTGAAATATTTTATTCCTTTGGAATAATTAAACATATCAATAATTGAATAAATTTGCATGTGTGTGTTTCCCCTTCTAAGTAAAAATATATGTGATACCTTGGTATAGAGGATAGAGAGGTGGCTTGAATTCAAGTTGAATACGTCTTATTTCTTAGACTAACATGTAACCATGAGTAACTCATGTAATCTTTCAGTACCTCAAACAGTTTTCAAAGACCATAATAATTTGTAGATGGGTTTTAAATATGCAACAGTGGAGAGAGTTTCCAACTTTCCTACAAATGGGAGTTACTGGCAGAGATACAATCATGGATGAAACAGTAATAATAAAAGGGAAGCACATATTTATGACACTTTGTATGTAAATGTATTTAACTCTACCCATTTATTATTTTTTTAAAACCAAACCTTTATATATCATCATGCTGGCCTGTCTCCAGTTGTCCTGATCAATTATCAGGTCACTTAATCCACCCAACCATGGAGGAGAAAGTGAAGGTGGTGACCTTGCAAAGCCTTTTGTCACAGAAACCAAAGTAAATTGCAAGTCATGTCATCATCTGTCCTATGTCATGGTCCTCTTTTAGAATGAAGGACAAATCAAAACCTGTGAGTAATCTGAGACGTGACCAGTTCCAGTTGGGCAACTCAGTTCATCCTCTCCTCTCCTGTCCTCTCCTCTCCTGTCCTCTCCTCTCCTCTCCTGTCCTGTCCTCTCCTGTCCTGTCATCTCCTCTCCTCTCCTCTCCTCTCCTCTACTCTTCTGTCCTCTCCTCTCCTCTCCTCTCCTCTTGTCTCCTCTGTATGTGAGTAGTTGCTGTGGAAGTTTTTTTCGTTCTAACATTATAGTTTTGGTGGTGATTTGCAAAATAGGTGATAAGAAATGGAAGACTAAATCGGTACATAGAGTGTTTAATCTAGCCTGGACAAATAGATACTTGTTTATTTAAATGAGAGAAAATATATTATGCTTTATTTGCTAAGAATCTTCTTTGCCATTTTGGATCAAAACATCCTGACTTAAGTAAATTGGATCCAACTGAAAACCAAATTAAAGTGTCCAAATTGTTGAAAATTCTCAGTAGAGAAGAATGCTTTGTTCAAGAAAATAAACTCAGAAAATGAGGGGGATATTAAGGTTAGTTTTCAGATTTCTAAAGAAATTTCTGCTGCTGGGAAATACATTACTGAAGCTAAAATACAATAAACTGATTGCTGACAAATATAATATGTCCCACTAACCAATGTAAACAGTAAGAAAACCTTACAAATGTATTAAAAATCACACCACTTAGCAAAGTAACTTTAACATTAATGTGATTTCATGATAAAAATTTTAAGTGTCAAGTGTAATTAATTGATATTAATTGAAATTTCCCTTCTTAAAATATGATTTATTTGTAAAATAGTTCTGGGAAAGTGAACCACTAAAATCCTATCTGCAGTCCTGAGAAGTTTAGATTATTTTAATTGTAGCTCCTGCCCACTACCAAATTGTGCAGGTCTAGGGACATATTAGAGTATCAGAGGAATTTTAAGTTCTAGTCATATTGCAACATTCCGATGTTAACATATACAGTTATTTTTAAATAAGGAAATACATCATGAAAGTAAAATAAATTCTCAGAGGAAAGGAGGTTCAATAGATGAAAAATGGTATTTGACAAAAATAGAAATTTGATAGACAACTGGACCCACAATTCTGTTGGTATAAGGAGCTACCCAGTAAGCACATTACTCTATACTCTACTAATATAGAGTGACACTGTCTTTGCAGCTTATAGTATTGTAAAGTTGAAGAGAACACAGAGAAGCTAAGAGACTTGTTGAGAGTCAAAAAGCCAGTTTTTGTCAGTGACAGGACTTCCTTGCTCTAAGTTGTCTGTCCACTGTGGCCCACTGTTTCTTGTAAGCATATTTAGTGATTCAAGGATCAGAGTAAACTTTAGAACCATTAAGAACTTACTAAGATCTTGACCATTACTCCATTTTCTGTCAGCTGTGTTATGCATACTTAGACACACCCACACATAGCCACATGTGCACCTACACATACACTTAAAAAGTAAAAAAGAAAATTCATTTATTACCATCACTGAAAGAAAACGGTCCTTTAAAAATCTTCTAACAGGTATTTAGGGGCCAAGTTTGATCATTTATTTAAAAATATTATAAAAATCAGAAGTACATAATAGGGATAAATTACTATCAAAATTATAACCTGTGTTCCAAAATGAGGATAAAGACAAATTATATTAATGAATAAATTTCTTTTCCAATGCAGTGAAGTATATCCTCTTCACTTGATCATTAAAAGCTTTGAATTTTAAAAACAAGAGAGCGATTTTTCATTACAATTGAACTCAACAATTTAGTACCAAAATCTGTGATGATAGTAACAGTGTCCAGCAAAAAAGGAAATTATTACTATCCTTATTTGTAAAATTGACTTAGGATTGTCAATAAGAAGTGATAAGTGGGGTGAACTATACCATCAAAATCTTGAGAAAGTTGAGAGTTAGGCAAGGTCATCAAGACCCTGCAAAGTATTGCTATTTTAAATTGTTCTTTGTAATGTTATAAAAATGCTTTTGTATATAATTAGTGTGAGAAATTAAACCATGGACCTCTGCATGGTTATCAAGAGTCAGCTTTGTCTCACAAGGTGAGGCCTCTAAACATCCTTTTTGCAGAGTCCCATGTAAACTATAATTTTGCTATTAATAAGAAGTAGATGAGGGAGCCAAGATGGTGGCATAGAAGCAGCAAGGTCCCGCAGCTCCCACACTGCCACCCTAAACACCCATAAAATATGAGCCCAGACAAAGTCTAGGAAAGTCTAGGACTCTCAGACTCACAAAAATACAAGAGAACACAGCTCTCGCTGAAGGCAGCTGGGCAGCAGGGA
>JAQQSW010004201.1:0-14497 GCA_028646575.1 Pseudocheirus occidentalis
GGGGGGGGGTAAGTATAGTGGTGATGGACGAAGTAGGGGTGGAGGTGACAGTTTGGTGGGAAATAGGTATTGGGATGAAGGTTGAGGATGGAAAAGATAAGGGAATTAATTTGGAGGAAGGAAAGGAGGAAAGGTGGGAGAGCTGTTGGCTGCCAGTACCTGTTATTTAGGAAGGTACAGCAGCCCCCAACCAACCCCCAATGGTATTCTGCTCTCCATGTTTAACTCTGATCTCTAAAGTCCATTCTCCAATCTCCCCCCCTTTCTTCCACTCCCCTCTCAAGGATTCCAGCATGGATGAAAGGAGGTGGCAGTCATATCCTCCTAACGATCACAGATTCAGAGCTGATCTAGTCTGACCCCCCCATTCCTAGGGGGATCCCCTTCTCCAGCCTCCCTGAAACGGTTGTTCTCCAGTCTTAGCTCTTCTTTGTCACCTATTCCGCCCTCCCTCCGCCCCAGCTCTCCACTTCTACATAGTCACTTCCTTCCACTCCCTTCCCCCCAACTTCTACTTTTCAGTTCTTTGCTTTCAGCCAGGCCAGTGAAAGACCCTGCCTGCCTGAGCTGGGGACTCTTTGCAGGCAAACAGATTGGTTTTGACAGGGCAGGCTATTAAGGTCCTGGTGGGTGGGGCGTGGGGCATGACTGCTGTAAATCTTCAAGAACCTGCAAGGGATAGTCTGAGGTAGGTAGAGATGTTTATTCTCAAACTTCGGGTCCTTGGACAAATAGTTCTGGGCTTCCTCCCAAAGCTCTACTCATTGTGCTGATAGGAGGGGCTAGGTAGGTTGAACACTGCCTGGGGGCTCGGAGAAGAGTATCTGGGAGGCTCTGAGAATTGACGGAAGGTAGAAATAGGCTGGAGGAGGAGACAGCAGAAATTGGACTGATCCTCAGCAAGATTGTTTAGCAGAGAGGCGTTAGCCCTGGAGTTAGGAGACCTGGTTCCATATCCTTCCTCTGATACTTATTATCTCTATGACCTTGACCATATCTTTGGGCCTCTCTCAGTTTTCTGGTCTGTAAAATGGGAGGGTTGCCTCTGAAGTCCCTTTTGTGTCTAGATTTGTGATCTGTCCTCTAAGCAAACCTCTTTGTAATCTTTCTGTCTTCTTCCCCCACCCACTTTGATGCCCATGACTGATCTGATTGTCACCCTTTGGGGGTAACACTTGTGCCTGAACAAGACCATTCAATGTTTTCCCCCCAAAGGAGTGGCTAATGATGGGAAGTTCCGGGGGCATAATAGGCAGATGGGGGCGATATATTTGGGCCAAAGTGCTGATCTGGGTCCCTTGGTCACATGGTAAGAGTGACTACTTTGCCTTTTTGGAAGACCAGCCAGGAGAGGAGCCCAGAACAGACAGCACCTTTCCATCTCATAGTACAGCAGACCCGCAAAATAGCCTGGGAGCCAGGAGCTCTGGATTCCAGTCCTGGCTCTGTGGAACCTGGGACAAGCCACTTCCCTTCTGATCTGACTGGTGTTTGATTTCAAAGGCCCTTTCCTCCCAGCTCTCAGCCTCTGCCAAGTGATAACTAGCAACGTTATTTTCCCTTCTAAACTAGCCACATGAAAGAGCATCAGTTAATGAGAGGAGCAATGAACAGCTCTGACAGCTACAAACTGCCATCACTGATATTAGCAGTTGTTACCACTTATTATTTTATTTGCGTTTTCTCTCTGCATGTGTGTGTGTGCACCAGCAGCTTGTAACCAGCCGCTTCAATGCAGCTCTTCTTGATGGATGGTCTCTCAGGTAGCTTGATTCAAAGTGAGAAGCATGCTTCAAATCTTGCAGGTTTCCCTTTGTCCCTGGCTTGGCAGGTGCACCTGGGCCACCAGTGAGGGCTTGGGTGGCGTCAGTGGCAGCCATACTTGATGGATAGCTGCCCCATGTTGCTTTCTCCAGCCCCTGTAGAGGAATAGCACAGCCATTGCTACACCTCTGATTTATGGGAAAGGAAACTGCTCTAACTTTAGAGGGTCCCAAGCCAAGAAATGATGTCTTTTTCTCTCACTGGATAACCTCAAATAAGTCAGTCTCAGTTTCCTCTTCTGTCAAAGGACAGGGTTGGACTATGTGCTCTTGATGACACCTTTCTAGCTGTGGAACTTTATATTCTAAGGGCCCTCCCAGTTTTACTGTTCCATGAGTCTATGACGTGGGGTTACTCTAGGGCCATAAGGAAGGTATCCCTATTCTAGGCTGTTGCCAAGCAAATGATGGTCCTAGCTCATTGGAAGGAGAGACGGGAGCCATTCCTTAGGTGACTAGCCAGCTTTTTGTGAAGTCTCAACTCCTGCTACCTCTAGGATTTCAAGGTGGCTTTGAGTGGCTTCTATGAATCACTCACTCTTTTTGCCATTCCAGACAAGGCCTTCTCTTGTCTGCCTTAGCTGTAGTCACTGTCAAGAATAATAGAAAAGCTTGAGAAAGATAGAGACGATGTAGTATGTGGGAAATTGCATGGCTTTGGGGGTCCGAGGACCTGGGTTCAAATCCTGCCTCTGTCACTCACTCCTTTTGTAGCCTTGGCCAAATCACCTCCTATCCCTGGGCCTCAGCTTCTTCATCTATAAAATGAGAATGTTTGACTAGAAGGTCTCTGAGGTCCCTTCTAAGTCTGGAATTCCCTGATCCTCTGACCCACACTTCCACTCATCTCTCCCCATCATCTAGTGATTACAGTTCAAATCTCTTTAGTCAATTCCCTCCTCCATTTGGCCTTCTTCCCACATCAATGAAAATGATGGAGCCAGAGACTTAGAAAGTTCATTTTTTTCCTAATCCAGGGCACGATGTAGAGGCAAGTCCTAGCTGGAATTAGGAGAGCAATGAGAACAGCTAAATAGACTTCATTCTAAGAGGCAATCAAGATATTTGTATTCTTGACTTGATAAAGTAAGATTTCTTCTGGTCATTTTGTCAGTGGTCCAACATCTTTATGCCGCTCTCCTAACTACTGTTAGCCCTTTTCACTTCTAACTGAATTGTGGACTTTTCCTCCATTATGACAATTCTCTTTGACCACCATACCCCAGTCTTCCAGATTTCCTTGGTTTCTCTGGCCTTGAGGCCCTCTATATTGCTGGTTGAACAGGTGAGGCATGCATGAGCAGAGATTCCTGGCCACAGGGTTCAAATTAAGATGGGACTATGGGAGTACTATGCCAAGTAGCATATAGTCCATTGACTTCATTTTGTTTTTATTTTTATTTTTGGAGGGTGGAAGGCAGGGCAATTGGGGTTAAGTGACTTGCCCAAGGTCACATAGCTATCTGAGGCTGGATTTGAACTCAGGTCCTCCTGACTCCAGGGCTGGTGCTCTATTCACTGCACTACCTTGCTGCCCCATTGACTTCACACACTTCGTTGATTCTCTTTCCCTCCTTGGAAGATTGGTATGGATTATGGCAGCTTGGATCCTAATTCTTGCTACATGGCTTTTCTTTATCTCCTTATGTACCATCCCCAAGTATCCCATGTTTTTAAGGTCCTATTTCCTGGGGATGATGGGTAAATTGTAATAGGCTACAAGAACTGACTCATACCTTGGAATCTTGTTATAACTCACTACTTATGTTCAGGTGGCATGGTATAATGGCGTGACTACTGGCACAAGAAACATTTATTAAACTCCTATTATGGGCAGCTCTGGTGGGTAGAGTGCTGGGTCTGGAGTCAGGAAGACTCCTCTTCCTGAGTTCAAATCTGGCCTCAGACACTTCCCAGCTGTGTGACCCTGGACATGTCACTTCACCCTGTTTCCCTCAGTTTCTTCTTCTGTAAAATGAACTGGAGAAAGAAATGACAGACCACTATAGTACCTTTGTCAAGAAAACTACAAATGGGGTCACAATGAAGTATACATGACTGAAAAACAAGAGTGACAGGAAGAAGAAGAAAAAGAAGAGGAAGAAGAAAAAGGAGAAGAAGGAGGAAGAGGAGAAGAAGGAGGAGAAGGAGGAGGAGGAGGAGAAAAAGAGGAAGAAGAAAAAGAAGAGGAAGAAGAAAAAGGAGAAGAAGGAGGAGGAGGATAAGGAGGAGGAGGAGGAGGAAGAGGAGAAAAAGAGGAATAAGAAAAAGGAGGAGAAGGAGAAGAAAAAGGAGGAAGAAGAAGAGCAGAAGAAGAAGAGAAGGAGGAGGAGGGGAAGAAGATGAAGAAGACGATGACAATGATGATGATGATGATGATGATGATGACGACTTTGAGAGTCAAGAGAATTCTCTTCAAAATCCTAACTTGGGTACTTCCTTAGCTATGTGACTCTGAGCAAGTCACCTAACCTCTTGGAGTCTCAGTTTCCTCATCTGTAGAATGGGAGGGAGGAATTCCTGTATTGTCTACTTCACAGAGATACTGTGAGGATCAGATGTGATCCTGTTTATGCCATCTGGCTAAGGCCCAGGAAGTCCTTTTAAAGCCAAAATCTGGAAATCTAATAAACCCGGGAAATGCATGTCTCCATACGTTCCATCTCACCGAATTTCACTTGGTCCTCCTGAATCATCTTGGGCTTTTCCCGGGTCACATATTGAAAGTGCTTTCCAAACCTTGAAGTTCTTTACAAAGAAATATCAACTATTCTTATTCATGCTTTGGTCCCGCTGTGCAGGGGAGACAATCTTATAACAAAGGTTCTTTTTGGACTTTACCTCCTATTCCCCTGAATACCTGTGTTCTGCCAAATCTGTGATAGTGAGGGGACAATGGCATAGAGTTTTAGGCATGTTATTGAGAGATGAACTATATAAGCACTTTATAAGGAAGAACTTTTTAACGATGAGTGGGCATGCTGCTTTGTATGGTAGTGAGTTCTCTGTCAATGAAGTACTCTGGTGAAGGTAGGATGAACATTGTAGAGAAGGTAATGCCAGCTGGGAGCTGAATTGGAGTCTTTGAGGTCCTTTCCAACTCAAAAATGTGATGATTCTATGATTGTCCCCTTTTTCAGAGAATAGGGTTTGGGGAGGTCTCTGGAACCCCAGAGGTAGGTTTTCTCCCAATAGATTGTGAGGTCCTGGAGGGAAGAGACTGTTTAGCTTTTATCTTTGTATGTTCGGTGCTTGGGGCATTGTAGGTGCTATGCTTGTGGATTGAGCCCATTAACTCCTCCCCAGAGTCCTTCTAGGTAGACTGAGGTTGTTGATGGCACCCTGAAGACTCAAAGGGAAGTGACAGGTTCAAGGTCACACAGTTAAGACTTGGTGATGCTGGGAATGACACCTAGTAATCTGGTCCCTAGCAGATAGTCTCTGTCATGCTGGAAGGCTGGGTATGTAAAGGAATTGAGTCTGAACAGATCGATTCCATTGGGATGGGTACATTTTAGGCAGTTAATTATCCTCTGGTGGGCTCCGAATGGGTTTAGAGACTGCAGGTGGAAATCACATGAGCAGAGGACTTCTCAGCTCCCAAAGTGACATTCTTATAAGCTGCAGTGTCTCTCTGATGGCGAGCGGTAATTTATTGTGAATTATGCCAGGTTACTTCCCAGGGTTGACATCACTGACATTTTTATTAATGTATGCCTCCCCCCACCCCTCTCAGGAGGTTAGAATCTGTCATTGTGAAGCAGCTTGGGCAAGCTGGTCGAGGGGGAGGGGAAGTAAGAGGAGGGGGAAACACCCCCTAACCTGTAATGGGGTCCTGGGAGGCCAAGTGGGGGGGATTCGGGGTGCCCGTTGGCCAAGGAGGTGACAGCCAGTTATAATTAGCTGGAAGCATTTCCATTTTTAAGTCCGTATATAATGAATTAGGAAATAGCTCTGAAATTTGGAACACACATGGAGTTCTCTGACTAGATGTCAGGGGCTGAGTCATTCATCTATCAGATAATATAAAATGGAGACCAACGATTGCTTTTCCCCGATTTCTTTTCTTTGCCTTTCTTCAAAACGGGAAGGTGGGGGGGGAGCGGTATTTCCATTTTGTTATTTCCATGGCACTATCATCAGGTTTCTATTGCCCTCAGGACTGGAGGATTTTGAGTTAGCAGGGACCTGAGAGCTTATGAAGTCCAGCCCTCTCATTTTACACGAGAGGGTACTGAGGCCAGGGAGAAGAAGGGACTGGTCCAAGGTCACAGAGAGGCCTTGGCAGGGCTGGAATTCAAGCTGCCCTCCTCTGCCTCCATATCCACTGGCAGCCTCTGTTGGGCTTTCTTCTGTACCCCCACCTGGGACTGGCGGGCAGGAGGGATGACAGGCAGGCCAGTGGGAAACAGTAGAGGGCCCCAGTAGGCTGAAGCAGCATCTGGCTCATTGATATGCTCTGAGGTACTGGGACTTGGCTGACTTAGTGTCTGCTTGGCACCTCAGCCTTAGCCCTTCAGTTTTCTTACCCAGCAGGTCATGTCTGCAGATGCTTATTAGATGCCTACTATGTGCCAAGGGCTAGAGACTCAGAGATGAAAAATGGCTCTTAAGGAGCTTAGAACCTTATGTGGGTTAGGTGCTATGTGCACAAATAAGGCGGTATCCAAGGGAGAGTGTGCTGTGGTTTATGCGGTGTAGAGCTGGGAGGGTGCTTAGAAATCATCTGATTCCTAAGGGAACTTACAGAATCACAGATAGAGTGTGCAAAAGAAATTGTTAGCACAAAGGATCAGGGCATTATGGAACTTTATAGGGACCTAGTGTTATCAGAACTTGGAGGATCATTCATTCATAGATGTAGAGCTGGAAGGGCCTTGGAGGTCACCTGGAGATCCATCCCCCCCCACCCCCTGCATTTTACAGATGAGGAAACTGAGCCCCCAAAAGGTTAAGTGACTTTACCTACCTTCTTATAGCTACAATGTAAGGGCTAGTGTCTGACCCTAAGCCATCCTTGGTGCTGATGACTCCAAAGTCATACTCTTCCTTCTTCACCCTCCTCATTTAACAGAGAAGGAAGCAGGCCCAGAGAGGAAAAGGGACTTTCTAAGATCACACAGAACAGCAGAGAGGCAGAACCAGCAATAGAACCTACCTTCCTCTGATTCTACCTAGGACCCTAGATCCAGAGCTATAAGGCACCCTTGGAGGCCCTCTAGTCCAACTATTTCATTTTACAGAGGAGGAAACTGAGGTCCAGGGAGGGAAGAGACTTGTCCAAGGTCACACATAACCTCCTAGATCCATATCTGAAAAAGAGTTCAGAGGCCAACTAATCCAGCTCCCTCATTTTACAGATGAAGTTACAGAAGTCTGGGGAAGTTAAGAGATCTTTCCAAGGTCACACAAATAGTGCCAGATGCAGGATTCAAAGTCGCATCTTCTGACTCCAAAGATGGAGTTCTTTTCAAGGTACCACGTTGCCTCTCCTCATCCTGATGATGGAGACAGAATGCCCTAGGGCAGTTTGAGGAAAGAAAGAGATCACTTGGAGGGGAAGTTTCAGGGAAAACTTTACAGAGGAGTTGTTTCTTGAGTTGGCCTTTGAAGGCAGAGACAGATTTCACTAGTGGCAGAGAGGAAGAGAAATTTTCTTTGGACCATCTTGAGTCCTGGGCATGTGAGCCTCTTCTTTGGTTGAGGGTTTCCTTTCTAGGCTTTAAAACAGTGTTCAAAGGATTGGGGAAAGCCAGAGATAACTGAAAGCAGCCGCACTGGAAGAAGTTTGCCTGTGGCTAATTCTCATAGAGGAATAATTGGCTTTCCTAAATTCTAATCTGCCTTAATCTGAGAGCCTCAGCTGTTGTCCAGCCTGTTTTCTTCATATCTATCCATCCATCCATCCATCCATCCATCCATCCATCTATCTATCTATCTGTTTGTCTGCCTGTCTATCATTTATCACATACACATATATATATATATGTGTGTATATGTATGTACATATGTCTATATTTGGAAGGAATGTGTTTCAGCACTTTCTAATTTTACTAGATCATTCTATATAAATACAGTCCATCCCCCTCCCCTCTTCTAAACCCCAATTTCATTACAGGTATGCACTACTTTTAAGCAAATCTTATATATGAAAATATAGTTTTTTTCCAAAAAAGATAAATTAGGAAGGTAGTCTTTGTTTTAATAAAAGATTTATCAGTCTCTACCCTCTCAGTCTCACCACAGCTGCAAAATTGATATTTTTGAAACAAATATCTGAGTACATCACTCCCCTACTCAAAAATCTTCAGTGGCTCCCTATTGTCTCTAACATAAAAAATACAAAATCCTGTCTGGCACCTGGACCTGTACACAATCTAGCTCCCTACTGCTTTTCCAGACATTCTACATTACTGTGAATCCTTTCACATGCTGCCTGTGCCAATCAAATTGGTCCATTAGCTATTTTACTACTACTCATGGCATCTCCCACCTCTGTATCTTTGCACAGGCATGTCTCGAATGCCCTCCTTCCTTACCATTTACTTATAGAATTCCTGGCTTCTTTCAAAAAATAGCCCAAGTTTCATCTCCTGTAGGAGATCTCTTCTGATCCCTCTAGCTACTAATGCTTTCTTTTTCTTGAAATGACTTTTCACATTGCTTGTTATATTCACCCATGTTACATCCTTCCACTGAATATAATATAACCCACCCAGAAGTGAGAAAATGCCATATTCCTTTCTGAGTTCTAAACTTGTATCTTATAGCAGGAGCTCTGTTCTTGAACTGAGGCACAAGAAAATCATCTTTCTGGCTTACCAGGCTGCCTCAGTTTCTTTTAGTTTACTTTCATAGATAAGTCCTGTAAGCAGCACTGTAGTGCTCAGGTGCCTGGCTACAAAAACAATGAAGGGACACTGGTGGCAGGGGCAGGAGTTTGGTGGAAGGGAGGCCCTGACCTCCCCCCTCTCTGGGGACTATGGGAGTAATGGCAGGAGGAAGGAGAGAGGACAGGCATCATGCTTCCCAGTTCCTTTTGAAAATACATGAAGTAGGTAGTAGAGATATTATTAGCCCATTTTACAGATGAGGGAACTGATGCTTAAAGAGATGAAGTGACTCACCCAAGGTCATAGGGTCAAGAAGCAGCAGAGGCAGAATTCAGGCCCAAGGCTCCCTGGCTCTCAGTCCTGTACTCTTTCTACTATACCACCCATCCTCTAAGAAGGAAGGCATACCCCAGAGTGTTATTCAGAACCACAGACTCTCAGACTTAGAAGGAACTTTGAAGGGCATCTGGTCCAACCCCCATACTTGAACAAGATTTCCCCCTACAGTAACCCTGATAAGTTGGCACCTGGTCTTCACTTGCAGCAAGGTCTCCCTTCCAAAGTCACCCACTCCCCCTTGGGGTAGTTAGGAAGCCTAAATCTGCCATTTCTACCCACTGTGCCCAGTTCTGCCCTCTGGGGCCAAGCAGAGCGAGGCTCATCTCTCTTTCTTGGAACAGCCTTTCAAATGACATTTCTCCTCTAAGTCTTCTCTTTGCTAGGTTAAACAACCACAGTTCCTTCAATGGCTCCTCATATGGCAAGACCTTGAGACCCTTGAGACCATCCCACTGACCTTTCTCTGGATACTCTCAAGCTCATCAAAGTCCTCCCTAAAATGTATCAGAGGTGATTCCAGGTATGTGTGACTAAGGCCAAGCACAATGGACCATGGCTTCCCTAGTTCTGGGTGCCTCTCTTTTCATGAAAATCTCAATGTCCTCTTAGATTCTTTGGAGGCCACCCACATTACACCATTGACTCTGTGAGCACTAACTGAGGTTCACTAACTCTTCAGATCTTTTTTGGGGGGCCCAAATTGTTGTCTAGCCATGCTTCCCTCATCCTTTACTTCTTGAATTGATTTTTTGAGACCAGGTATAAAACTCTACCTTTATCCCTATTACACTTCATCTCGCTTGACTTGGTCTGTCATTTCAGCCTGTTGATATGTTTTTGTGACCTGTCTCTATTTTTTAGCTTTTCCAGATCTTTTCTCCTACACTCCGATTATATTATTCAACCCCCTCCCATCACAACTTTGAATTCTATCCCTAGTATGCTAGCTCTGATAGAGAAGCGTTCATATTATCTAGCCAAGAGCCATGCCTCTCTGTCACTTTCTGGCCATTTCCAAAACCACTTCTTCCTCCTTCTAGTTCCCCTTGATGTGTTATCTTCTCCCATTAGAATGTAATCTCCTTAAGGCCAGGGACTGTCTTGCTTATATTTGTATCTACAGCATAGTAGATAGTGCAAAATAATCCCTTAATAAATGCTTTATCAATCCAACATATTTTGAGTCAGGCCTTACTCAGACTGGCCTGGTGGTTCAGGCTTGAGATTGGGATAAAATGAGACATTTTTACATTTCTTCTTATTTCAGAAGAGGAATTTACCTAGCATTAGCAGTGAAAAGATAGTTAGTAAAGACATGACATTGATTCAGATGGTTGGTGGCAGCTCTGTTTATCTCTCCGTAGAGACATGTCCAGTTAGGAAAGTATGTTGACTCACAAGGCGTTGGAGAGTCTGTTAAGCCTGAGGAACCCCGATTTCTCATGGATTAAGGCACCCCAGGAAGCTATGTCAATGGTTCAAGCCTTTGCCCTCTGAACCAGTTGTCTCAAGGCCAGTTTTGTTGCCTTTTTAGGGAAAAACCCAACTAGTTTAGTCTAACTGGAAGGTTCCTTGGTAGATATGGAGAAACAGACTAAGCTATGTGAAGTAGCTGCTGCTCCTACCACATGCTTCTAGCTATCTGGAAACTGGCAAGCATCCCATTAATGCCCCAAGTCATGTTATTGCTAAAAAATGTGGCACAGCAAAAGATTAAGGCCAGATCCCTGAGATACTCCACTGGAGACCTCCCTCCTCCCTCTGGACAGAGAGATATTATGGTGGGGATATCAGCTCCTCAGAGTCCCCAGGTCATTAACAAGGTCCCTGGGAGATGCTAACTTTCCTGAGAGTGAGTCCTGGAGGTGTCTAAAGGCTCATTCTAGCTCCTTAGTGGACAAATCCACCCCTCATAAAAGCTGTTGGTCAGAAAGGGAGGGAAAGCCCATCCCTTTTGGTTTCGTGTAACCCTCTGGGAGCCCTTAAGTTTGCTCAATCTTGGCAGGAGACCAGTCGGAGAAAGGCTTTCCAGATCTTCACCGCCCTGCTGTCTGGACACAACCTCAGCTCCCCAGGGAAGAGAGTTCTCTAACCAGACATGCCAAACAGGGGAATACCTCTGTAAAGCTCGGCTTCTGTATTTTCTAAGTCATAGGGTATTCTTGCAATAAAGGAAAAACATCTGCTATCTCTGTCTCATGCCCGTGACCAGATCCTCTTACTTGCCAGGCCACTACTGACACTTGGTGGCAGTTTACCATAATTTCAGGCAAAGTGGCCAAGATGAAATTAACCACTTCATAAATTTATAGGATTTAGAATTTAAAGCTATCTTAGGGAGTATTCAGTCCCCCGCCTCATCATTTTACTTATGAGGAAACAGCACCAGAGAAAGAAAGAACTTGCCCATGATCTCAGGATTGTCAAACTTGCCCTCCTATGGCTGGATAGTGACTGCTGTAATGTCACAGTTCTCTCTTTTTTCTTCCTTTTTTTTTCTTTTTGGAGGGCAGTTGGGGTTAAGTGACTTGCCCAAGGTCACATGGCTAGTTTTTGTGTTAAGTGTCTGAGGCCAGATTTTTGAACTCAGGTACTTCTGACTCCAGGGCTGGTGCTCTACTTCACTGTGCCACCTAGCCGCCCCTCACAGTTCTCTTGAGGAGGGCAAACCTGGAGATGATCAGTTTCTTTGATACTAGCCAAAAGTGGGCACTGGTGAAGATGTCCCATTTCCCACTATGGTTTATGGTAAAGAGTGATGGATGGGAGATATATTACACTTTATTTTGTTCATTCACCAAATATTTGCTGAGTACCTACTATGTTTGGAGAGGGGTACTGTGTCAGTCATGGGAGGGATGCAAAGAAGACCAGACACGATTGCTACCCTCATGGAGTATCTGTGCTGGTAGGAAGGGGAAGAGGGGTGGAGAGAAGGCACACAAAGAAAACTATAATAAACTTTGACATTGACTGTGGCAATGCACAGGAGGGACCCAAAGCAGTCCAGGAATTCAGAGAAATGATCTATTGAGAGTGGGAGGGAGAGGGGATGCCTGTCCTTGGTGCTAGACTGTGAAGAGTGTCAGGAATCGGCCCACCAGGTTGGGGGATGGTGGTACTGGTAAAGCTAATAGCCTGAATGAATATCCAACTGTATGGGTGACCAGATCCAAGATAGGTTGCTTGGTGAACTTTAATGCAGCAAGGTTCTATCACTATGTAATTCACTTCAAACATTTATGAGCTACTTGCTGTATACAGAGCCTTATGTTTGGTGGGGGAAGATATAGTGCAGCATTAACTCCAATTTATGAAATTAAATGTCTTTGTGTTGAGTGGCATTGGAAGTGTCCGGGGGACAGAGGCTGAGGGACTCGTCGGAGCAGAAGTGAGTGGGTGAGACTATAGCGGCTGTGGAGGTGAGAGGATGAACAACAAATTCGACGCCTTGAAGGATGATAACAGTGGGGACCATGACCAGAATGAAGAAAACAGCACACAGAAAGACGGTGAGAAGGAAAAAAGTGAGTGAGACAAAAGTCAGAGCAGCAACAAGAGGAAGGCTGTTGTCCCTGGGCCTTCAGAACCCCTCCTGCAGTACAACTACACTTTCTGGTACTCCCGGAGGACCCCGGGCTGGCCGACCAGCTCCCAGAGCTACGAGCAGAACATTAAGCAGATTGGCACATTCACCCCTGTTGAGCAGTTCTGGAGGTTTTATAACCACATGGTACGTCCCAGGGACTTGACAGGCCATAGTGACTTCCATCTCTTCAAAGAGGGCATCACACCCATGTGGGAGTCCGATGCAAACAAAAACGGTGGCAAATGGATTATTGGCCTCCACAAGGGCTTAGTGTCCCGGTGCTGGGAGAACCTCATACTGACCATACTGGGGGAGCAGTTCATGGTGGGCGAGGAGATCTGCGGGGTGGTTGTCTCTATGTGTTTCCAGGAGGACATTATTTCAATATGGAACAAGACTGCCAGTGACCAAGCAACCATGGCCAGCATCCAGGACACGCTCCTGCAAGTGCTTAACCTACCTCCCAACACCATCATGGAATACAAAACGCACACCGACAGCATCAAGTAGGTGTTGGGGGGGGCTGGGGGTGTCCCTGAGCTCAGCAGAAACGGGACCCCACACTGGCGCCTCATGGCTGTGTGCCTGCCTAAACATGCCTGTGCAGGAGGCTGCCCCGTGGAGGAGGCCTGGCCGGCCTTAGGCTCTAGTGCTGGGGGTGACTTCGGAGAGCTCTCTCCCATAAAGCGTGGGCTGTGGAGAAGAGATCTCTGCTTTAAAGCCATTTTTATATAGGCTGCCTTGTCCTTCAGTCTCTCTGATCTATTTCCTGTAAAGAAAGACAAGGTGTCTCTGCTTTTTTTTCAGCTGTTGGGGGTAGTAGAGCCCTTGCCTCCCTGGGCCTGCACTTTTAACCCCTTAGCTTCAGTCTGTTTTCCTAGCCCTAGGAATTGGACTTAGTCCCGGGGTGGTGATGTCATTTCCTTTTCTGTCAAGCTGAGAGTGCCAAGGCCCCTGAGCAGGTGCTTCCCATGGGGATGTCCTGAATGGGGGGACAAGGGTCAAATGTGGAGGTGAAGTCGTGGCATCTCACCAGGAATCTCAGGAAACAGAGCCATTTACACATAGGAATCTCCCCGACCAGGGTTGCCTTTTCAGAGACAGGGTATTATTACTAAGAACAGTAAAAAGCCAAGAAAAGCCATTAGCTTGTCTCAGCCTGGGAAAGAAGGCTGACCATTAGGAGGCAGGCTTCTTGGGCACAGTGCCGCCCTCAGACAATGACTTTGCTGTAGGTCTCTCCCTGTCTGTGCTTCAGCTTCCCCATCTGTAAATGGGCGATAATAATACTTCACCTACCTCACAGGGTTGTTGTGAGGCTGAATTAATGTCTGTGATTGATCTGAGCTCCTCCAGTGGAGGGTGCTCCTGGCAGTCCCAAGTATTATTATCATCGTCATGTTACTCTACTTATAAAAGACCAATCGTGAGCTCCCCCCCAAAAGAAAAAAAATGTCTTTGTGTTGCTACATTTCCCAATTTTAGGGTCTGCTGTTTGCTTTTTTCTACAAGTTGGGTAAGTCCTGTTGTGATGATGTGCTGTGGCTTCTCCTCTTTATCCTTTATTCTAATTAGATGTGAATTTTGCCTTTTGGTCTAAGCAGTGCATGATCTAATGGTACAACAACAGTGCAAGTACAGTAGCTAGTATAGTAGTGTCACTTCTTTTTTTAAAAATAAATTTTTATTTGTTTTCTTGTTTACATCATTCATTTTCATGAGATTTTTGAATTACAATTTTTCTCCCTGTCTTTCCCCTACTCCAACTCCAAAACAGCAATCCCACTGTAAAGCCCCTCCCTTGCTCTGCTCTCTTACTTTCTGGTAGGGCAGGGAGGGTCTCCCTACCCCAGCCCCTGTATATCTTAATTCCTAGTTGCATGGATTGCAGAGCTTTAAATTCTAGATTCTTT
>JAQQSW010004202.1:0-14497 GCA_028646575.1 Pseudocheirus occidentalis
GGCTGTTCCAGCCTTCGCTCTGGGGCCGCGCTGAGTCCCTGCTGCCAAGCTGCCTTCAGCGAGAGCTGTGTTCTCTGTATTTTTGTGAGTCTGAGAGTCCTAGACTTTCCTAGACTTTGTCTGGGCTCATATTTTCTGGGTGTTTAGGGTGGCAGTGTGGGAGCTGCGGGACCTTGCTGCTTCTACGCCGCCATCTTGGCTCCGCCCCGAAACCTACTCTTTTTAATATTTATTTTTAATGTTCAATATTCACTTCCATAAGATTTTGAGTTTCAAATTTTCTCCCCTTACCTTTCCTCCCCCCACCCCAAGACACTGTGCAATTTGATATGGGCTCTACTTATGTGTTCATATTAAACATATTTTCACGTTAGTTATGATATAAAGAAGAATTAGCATTAATGGGAGGAACTGTAAGAAAGAAGAAACAAAACAAAACAACAAAAGAAAAAGAGAGAAAATAGTATGCTTCCATCTGCAGTTAGATTCCAAAGTTCTTTATTTGGATGTGGATAGCATTTTCCATTGTGAGTCTTTTGGCATTGTCTTAGCTCCTTGCATTACTGAGAAGAGCTAAGTCTATCAAAGTCAGTCATTGCTCACTGTGGTTGTTACTGTGCACAATATTCTCCTGGTTCTGCTTACTGCACTCAGCATCAGTTTATATAAGTCTTTCCAGGTTTTTCTGAAATCCCCTTGCTGTAATGTTAATGGGATTTAAGATCTTCCTGTCCATTAATAGGCCTTAGGTAGAGACCATTAAGGGAAGCTTGCTTAGGGGAGGCTTGCTTGTCAAAAGCTTTCATACCTTTTGCTAATTTCTAATTAGGCACTAAGTCACAGGGTTGTGATGCCTTGTGGCTCTGAGAAGGTATATATACTCTGAGTTGGTATTTTGCTTTGGGGGCTTACTTATAAGAAGGATCTTGTGATTTCCTGGTTCTGAATTGCCTGAATTAAAGATTCTGTATGACCACATGTTCAGAGTTCCCCAACTGCTCAATGTAAAGACTCTCTCTAGATCCTGTGATATATGTAAAGCATGTAGTGGTTTCAAGCAGTCAGATCCCTGTCTGTTGGTCTTAATTTCTCTGCTTGTATTTTCTCTGTTTGTATTTTCTCTGAAGTTCAGGGTGCTGACTTTTCCCTTGAACTAGTGAATGTAATTTAAAAACATTGTTGACCCCTTTAACAGCTATCTTTCCTAGTGAAGCAGATCTAAGAACCTGTGCTAGCGGCTATTCTGGGTATGCCAGTGTTGTTGCCATTACACTATTACATTCATATGAAACACTTGTTAAGACATTCCCCAATTGATAGGCATTCCCTCAATTTCCAATTCTTTGCCACCACAAAAAGAGTTGCTATCAATATATTTGTACGTGTGAGTCCTTTTCCCATTTTTATGATTTCTTTGGGATACAGACATAGAAGTGGTATTGCTAGGTCAAAGGAATGCTCCTCTTAAGGAATTTACATTCTATAAATGGAGACATGTGCTAACATAAGTATGTGAGGAATAAATACTAGTTAGTTTAAAACAACTTAAAGGAGAGGACAGTAGCAGTAGGGAGTAGGGATGGGATGAGGATCAAAACAAGTTTCCTCTAGTACAGTGGTTCTCAACCTGTGGGTTATGTTCAATTTGTAACAATGAAAATACATCCTGCATATCAGATATTTACATTACAATTCATAAGAGTAGCAAAATTACAATTATGAAGTAGCAATGAAAATAATTTTATTGTTAGGGGTCACCACGACATGAGGAACTGTATTAAAGGGTCGAAGCATTAGGAAGGTTGAGAACCATTGCTCTAGAAGATGGTGAATTGAAAGACACCAAGGATTCTATGCAGTGGAGAGAAGTGCATTGCAGGCACAGAGAAAGTTGCTTTGTCTAAACTATAGAGCCCTGAGAGAGGAGTAATATATAATGAGCCTATAAAGATTGCCTGGAGTAGGGTTGTGAAAAGTTTTAAAGTCAAATAGAAGTTTATACTTGATGATAAGATCCGTATTTAAGGAAGATCCTTTTGGCAGCTGTGTTGGATGAATCAGAGTTGGGAAGACAGTTAAGACAGGGAATCCAATGATGAGGACATCACCATAGCCTTGGCAACAATTGTGTGAGCAGAGAGGAGAGATCAGGTGGGAGATATATTGTAAAGGTTGAAACAAAATTTGGCATTAATGATTGGTGGAAGATGGGGTGACAGAGTTAGGATAATGATGAGGTTGTTACCCTCAGGAGACCGGGAGAATGGTGGTACCCTTTATAGCTATCAACAAGTTTAGTTGAGGGTGAGTTTTGAGAAAAAAGATGAGTTCTGGTTTTGCCCTTTTTAGTTTGAGATATCTCTGGTACATCCGGTTTGAAATGTCCAATGGACATTTGATAATGGAGAACAGTACTCTGAAGACTGCGACTTTGTATATAGATCTGGGAGTCATCAGTAAAGAGATGATAATTAAACCCAGAAGATCTGATGAGGTCACCAAGGGAGGAAATGTAAGAAGAGAAAGTAAGAGCACCCAGGCCAAAGCCTTGACGGACTCCAAGTTAGAGGGCATTATGATAAACCAGAGAAGGAAGAGGGGTCTGGCAGGTACAACAAGCCATTGGGAAGCAGTGTAATTACTTGGAGCAGCTAAGGGTCTCAATAGATAGAGCACTGGGTCTGGAATCAGGGAGACTCGAGCTCAAAACTGACCTTAGACACTAGTGGTATGATCCTGGGCAAGTCACCAGACCTCGATTTCCTCATTGGTAAAATGGGAATAATAGTAGAACTTTCTTCTCTGTTATCCCTGTTTGTTGTGAGGATCAAATGAGATAATGAATGTTATTATTATTATTTATTATTTATTATTGCAGGAATTCTAAGAGCCACACTTCAGTAGGGTCAGATGTCAAAAAGTTCTTCTGGACTGTTAAACTTAAAGGTCTGGCATTTGTTTTCCAACCTTCCCTACCCCTGCTTCCAGTCTATCCTAACAGAATACTGGGGGTTTAAGAAGTATCAATGGATCCACTCCTTTACTGTGTGAGCTTGGCTAACTCTTTGTCTGGGCCTTCCGGTATTATCTATAAATTCTGGATAATTACATTTTACTTTGCCAAGCAGAAACTGAATCACATCATCTTTTGCTGGCCCTTTTAACTCTAAGACCTATTATTTGGTGACTAAGTGATGGATGGGAGGACTCTGGGTCCCATTTATCTAAATCTGATTTCAGGTTGTCAGGCATATTATTAAAAAAGAATATCCTATATTTTAATGCCTGGTCTTATGGTGTTGTGGTGCAGAATGGTCCTGAACTGAGCTTTGTGAGATAGGGTTGAAGACCACAATGAGCAGTAATAATCTTTCTCACTGGGTCAGAAATGTGTCTGGAATGAATCCTGTGGAATCCTGTTTCTGCAGAAACCTAGGACTCTTGAACCACTTTGAGTAAGGCAGAGTATCAGAACCCCAGATCTTTCCTTTGCAGAACACAGTGGCTGGATAGGGATGAGCTGGGGAAATAAGCAGCCTGACTCAACCTTCCATTCACTTTGCGGTAGAAGTTACCTTTATCTGGCTGGTTTCTAACAGATTCTTTAGGCTAGTTCCTTCACATTTAAGAAATATATTTCCAAGAAAGTCAGAGTATCATCTTTGCTTTGTTGGCAATAGAGAAATTGAAAATTCTTTTTCTCCTGCTCTCTTTCTAATGTGTTTAAGAAGTTAAACAATAAAAAAAAGATATGATTGTACAATGCTCTTGAGTTTTATCTTAAATCTAAATAAAGGTTTTGCTCAAAGATGAGATGGTACAATATAGTGGAAAGAGTAGCTGACACTTGGAATCAGAACAAGTCTGACTTCAAATCCACATCTTACATTTATTACCTGAGTGACCTTTGGGCAAGTCATTTAATCTCTCGGAAACTCATTTTACTCATCTGTACAATGGGGACAATAATAGCAAATAATTCCAAATATTGTAGAGGACCAAAGAGACAATGTATAGAAAGTGCTTTTTAAAAACACCATATAAATGTTAATTATTATTATTATATGTGCTTTCCTAATTCTCTATACCAGATATAGTCCAAGTCTAAGTGGGAGGCTAGCTTCTTATAGTTCTCCAAAGGATGACCAGCAGATTAGCAACTGGGAATTGTCTTTTTTTTTTCTTTTTGGAGGGGGGAAGGCAGGGCAATTGGGGTTAAGTGACTTGCCCAAGGTCACAGGGCTAGTAAGTGTTAAATGTCTGAGGCTGGATTTGAACTCAAATCCTCCTGACTCCAGGGCTGGTGCTCCATTCACTAGCCACCCCTGGGAATTTTCTTTGAGCATGTTACAGTTGGTTGAGAAAAGAGAAGTGGCATTCTCCATTCAGTGTCAGAAGTCAAAAGGATCTTTCAAAGAATAGTAGAATGGGTGGTTCTTTTGACCTGATAAATTAAGACCCAGCTTGGTGGCTCATGGATAGAGTGCTGGATCTGTGTTCAAATCTAGCTTTCAGACATTTTCTAGCTATATGAGCCCTGAGGAAGTCATTTACCATCTCTCAGACTCTATTTCCTCACCTGCAAAATGGGGGTAACAATGGTATCTACCAACCAGTGTTGTTGTGAAGATAAAATGAGAAAATATTTGTAAAGTTCTTTGCAAGCTTTAAAGAGCCATGTAAATGCTATGATGATGATGAATGAAAGGCTTAGCAGCAGACTATTGGACTCTGATACTTATCCCCCCATTCTGTGTAATCTAGGGCTTACACAACCTTGGCGGGGTAGTATGGCCATGGTTGTTCAGTCATTTTTAGTTGTATCCAATTCTTCCTGACCCCATTAGGGGTTTTCTTGGCAGAGATACTAGAGTGGTTTGCCATTTTCTTTAAGTCACACAGATTATAAGGGGCAGGGCTGATGTTCCTCAGTCCTTAAATCTAGCAAACTGGTTTACTTATCAGAAGAATGAGTGGGCTGAACCAGATAAATCCTAAGGAGCCTCCCTGACTCAAATTCCATTGTTCTAATTTAGTAGATGTGTAAACATCTACTTTCTACTCTTCTCAGATTCTTAATATAGGGATGACAGAGCCAACTAGCAATATATTGTCTGCATGTGTCTATTTAAAAGTTGGGTCTCTGACTTGAATGTAAGCTCCTTGAAGACAGGGACTGTTTTTGTCTTTCTGGGTATTGTCAGTGCGTAGTATAGTACCTAGCCCTGGCATGTTGTAGATGCTTAATCAATGCCTGTTGATTGGTTGATTGGTTGAACAAAAGAGCCAGAACTATAGAAGACAAGACTATTGAGTATACTAGAAGCAAGATGGCATAGTGGATGGTATGTAGGACTGGGAGTCAACAAGACTCAGGTTCCCGTCTTTTATGTAACACATACTAGATGTGGACAAATCTTTTAACTTTTATGAGAATCAGTTTTCTCATCTGTAAAATGAGGATGATAATTTCTCCCAAAATTGTTGTTAGGCTTAAGCTATATAATGTTAAAAAGCATTTTGAAGACTTTAATGTGCGATATAGATGTCAGTTATCTTCCCCTTCTCCATTTTTTTTCTATACTCTAGCTCCCATTTCTATCCCTTTCTTATCCTCTGAAGATCTGGGATTCTAGGAGATGCTGCCCCAGTGGGAACCCAGGAATGGTTAGGGAACCATGGGAGGACTGGTTACCAGTAGTAACTAAAGTAGTACCTGAAGATGTTCCCCCATTTGAACCATCTATCATAAGACCCCTAGATGCTTCTGAACGTTAGGAAAATGTAGCTATTGTTGTTAGTAATTTTTCAGTTGTGTCTGACTCTTTATAACCCCATTTGGGGTTTTCTTGGCAGAGAGATTGGACTAGTTTGTCACTTCCTTCTCCAACCCATTTTACAGATGAGGAAGTTGAAGCAAACAAGTTTAAGTGACTTGCCATGGGTCACATGGCTAGTAAGTGTTTGAGGCCAGATTTGAATTCATGAAGATGAGTCTCCCTGACTCTAGCCCCAGCAGTCTATACACTGAGCCATCTAGCTATAGCCCCTATTCTAATTCTCCATGCCCTGATAGCCACATGTTCAGCAGCAGGGAAATCTTTCTCAATGGTGAGTGAACTTCAAAGCATACTCCATCAACCAAATACTTGAATGTGGTTTAAAAAAAATTGATAGCTGTCTGAGAGACCCTGGAATTACCTTTGAATCTGGACGATATGGTGCAGTGTCTGAGTCTGGCATCAGCATTTCCTCATGGTCCAGAGCTAAGAACGGCCCAGGCTACAAAAATTCGGCTTCCCCTCCCCATTGCGCAACCAATGCAGCTGAGATCATTCAAAACCAGCTGGAGAATCTGGATTGAATTTAGAGCCCTTTGCAGGGTCTTATACACGCATCTTCTATAATGGATAATGGCTAGGAGCACAACCAAAGTGCTCAGGGATTCTCATATCATTTCCAGCCATTACATCACCCATCTCCTTTTTTTGAACACAAGTACTACTCTTCACAATGCACAAAAGCAGGTGAAGACTCTCTGTCTTGGATATGGAGTTTCCATCTACTTTAACCCCTGAGTATGACGAATGCTGTGTACACATTAGGCACCTAATAAATGCTTGTGCTTCATGAAACCTTGTGAGGCCCTCTTTTAAATTATGTCCAGAAATGAACTCCGAGCTTCAGGAGATAGGCTATTCTACCAACCCAGTATCTTAATCATCTGTTTCAACCAGTCAGTAATCATGGCATCAGGAAAGCAATTTGTTATGCCCATGCCTTACATATCAAGCTAGTTCTCTGCTTTGATGTTCCAAAGCCTTCAGGAATCACCAATGAGAGTTATGGATGAAATGCACTACAGCTCAACTCACCCGCTTTTTTACATTGTCTGAAAAGACTGTGGCTGATGAAAATTTGTTGGCTATGAAATGAAAGGGCGAAAGGATGGTCAAAAGCATTTTTTCCCTGGAGATCATATTTCTGAATTTCCTTTGCATCTCTTGGCAACAAAGACATAGAGAAAAAGACCTGTCTGAGCCAATTGGTTCAGTAGAAAATATATTAATAAGGCCAAAGTACTTATTAGCCCCCTTGTTCTATTTCTTTATTTAGAGGAAACTAAGGGTAGCCATCTTGTAGAGAATAGTAAGGCAGCTACGTAGCATAGAGCCCTGGGCTTGGATAGAGAGCCTTTAGCTTGGAATCAAGAAGACACATCTTCATGAGTTTGAATTCTGCCTCAGATACTTACTAACTATGTGATCCTGGGCAAGTCACTTAACCCTGTTTACCTCAGTTTCCTCATCTGAAAAATGAACTGGAGAAGGAAATGGCAACCACTGCAGTATCTCTGCCAAGGAAACCCCGAATGGGGTCACAAAGACTCAGACACAACTGAAAAGACTAAATAGCAACAAATCACACAGTAGGTGCTCCACCGGTTTTTGTTTATGATGATAATCAAGATCATGTGCTTGGTCTCGGCAGCTGTCAGCTTCACTGTATTCCATGGTCACAGATCATCTTCCAAACATGATAGTACATGAGGTTGTGGCAAGAAGATGTAAGCAGATGAGCGGAAACCCATTTCCAATAGTGTAAAGAGGGGAGGAAGTAGAAATGCGATTTCACCAGCATAAGGAACTCTCAAGTGAGGAAATTCCTTCCCTCAGTGCAGATTGGTACCTTCTATTCCACTTAGAGTCTTATAGAGTAGCCTAGAACAGCTTAAGAGACTTGTCCAGGCTTACACAGCCAATATTGTCTTAGAAGTAAGACAAGAAACCCATATCTTTTTGGTATCGTCCGCCATCCGCTGTCCCAACCACTGTGAAACCAACTCAAAACCTATGCTCTGGAGGAAGCATTAGAGAAAAAGAAAGGGATAAAAAGAGCAAAATGTTGGGTAATCACAGTGAAGGCAGAGGCATTTGCCTTCTGAATGCCATGCTTCCACATTTGAACTGGCTCCAGAAATCACATCTCTCTCAACACTGCCCACTCCAGGGAGCCCCATGAGTCTAAGAGTTAAGAAGTAGGTCACAGTCTTTAGGATTAAATAAGCATACAGAAGTAACCTGATGGGGGAAACAGTGTGTGTATGTGTGTGTGTGTGTGTGTGTGTGTGTGTGTGTGTCTTCACTGTATAACTATTGGTACAGTTTGTTTCTCTTAAGACTCTACTAATATAGTCCTAGTTTTTGTCTTTCAGTTTCATGGCACAAAGATGCGGACTTGGCAGCAGCAGGTCCAAACAAGAGGCTAAAGATATTTGTTACTTCCTTTCTTCTCCTTCCTTTCTGAGATTCAGCTTCCTCACCAGAAAAAGGAAGAATAGTGATACTTGCAAGACCCGTTTCACTGGGTTGTTGTGACAAAGCCCAATCTTAAAGAACTAAAGAAGCGTAAGTTTTCATTATCATTACTGATAGATTGTTAAATGTAAGTCATCATCATTACTATTCTACGTTTCTTTCACCACAGGGTCTGTTTCCCTCCTTGTCCTATTTCAGCCAGGACGGTTCATAGCCAGGTATGTTCTCTTTCTTTCCCTTCTATATAGCAATAAAGTAGCAGCGCCAGCTGGCCTAGAGACCAAGAGAAATAGAGCCAGGCCTAAAAAAAAAATCAGGTGGTGGGCAATTATAAAGCTTAATTAAATGGAAAATATATTCCATAGTCCTTATTCAAAACTAAGTCACTGGAAAATTTGCACAGGTTTGGTGAAAGTTCTTAGAGGGGGATAATGAGTGTGCTGATAGGCAGCTCCTCAGCGATCCTTTCCATCCAAGGTCTGATCTATCTTTAGTTGAGCATGAAGGGTGTTCTGGGCCATGCTATTCTTTTTTTAATGTTGTTAAACAGTGCCATGCCCAGCTGTGCAAATAATCCCTCACCTCCAACCCCTCTCTTGGTCCAAATGGTAAAGCTTTACATTTAGAGGACAAAATTGATCTCCATCACATAGATCCTTCTTCTAAGCCTAGCCTCGTTCTGTGACCTCAGAGTTTTTCCTTTCTTATTTGATTCTACCACTAGACTTAAGCCTTCTCCACCCCGTTCCCCAGTAGCACTTTTAGTGACTTCTCTCCAGGTGCTTTGGTGTAGAAGGATGGCCCTAGGTCATTTTATTTGGACCAGTTATGATAAGAAGATAGAAACATAACTTTTAAATGGCAGGAAATAATGAATCATTTTGTACATGTTGTCTTTTTTATTATAAATAAGATGATACAGTAAGGTGGGATGGCTCCAAAGAGACAGGATATTACCTTAAACATTTATAAAGCTGTGGTTAAAAGTCTCCTTAGAGTACCTTTTCAACCCATGCAACTTCTATAAATATTTGGTTTCCAATGATAGCACTAATAAATCTGTTTAGAATGTTGCTGTAATGTTTACTTGCAGAGTAAAGACCTAAGTCCACTCTGCAAACAAGTTTAAGCAGGGGAAACACTCCTTTTTAGCACCTAGTGTAAATATTTGTAAAACCTGTAAATCCCAGATAACCTGGGTTTTTCCTTAATGATATTGACAACTTTCTGTCTCTGGGGCCCTCAAATATCTGCTTTTTAAGCTCAGTGGGATGACTTTGACATTTGCTTTAAATGAATTAGATTTCTGAGAGTTTTAGGCAGAAAGTTAGGGATCTTTACATATCTTATATCCCTTGCGCTTTACAGGTCCCTTGATGGAAGAGAATATGAATTTTCAGCTTGATTTTGATTCCTACTTTTCCTCATCTGTAAAACAGGAATAATACTATCTAATTTAGGTCAGTAAGCATTTCTTTAGCATCTACTATGTCAGGGGTGGGGAACCTGCATCCTCAAAGCCACATGTGGCCTTCTAAGTCCTCAGGTGTGGCCTTTTGGCAGAGTCCAAGTTTTACAGACCAAATTCTTTTATTAAGGGGATTTGTTCTGTGAAGTTTGGAGTCGGTCAAAGGGCCACATTTGAAGACCTAGAGGGTCACATGTGGCCTAAGGGCTGCAGGTTTCCCATCCTGTACTATGTACAAGACAGGCACTGTTGGGTCCTCACAATACAAAGAAAGATAGAATACATTCCAAAGGTTAGGACTGAGGGAAACAGATAGCAACTGAGTATAAGCAAAGGGAATACAGAGTAATTTCAAGAGGTGGGAGAGAGCACTGAGACATGGGAGGTGAAGTGTTCAGGGAAGTTGTTGTGTAGAAGGGAGTGCCTGAGCTAGACTGGGAAGGAGATAAGGATTCCAAGAGTTAGAAGGGAAGATGCATAGAGTGTTTATATTACTTACCTTCAAAGGGTGTGTGTGAGTGTGTCTGTGTGTCTGTGTGTGTGTCTGTGTGTCTGTGTGTCTGTGTGCTGTCTGCATGTCTGTGTCTGTGTCTGTGTCTATGTGTATGTGTGTCTATGTCTTAAGTGCTTTGTATGCTGCAGGAAGGGGAGCTATTATTAAATTGAAGTATGAATTTCATCAGGTGGGGATAATATGGAGAGAAAATTTGTGAGTTAAAATATGAAATTTGAGAAATAAATGCTGTTAAATGTACCTTAGAAGGTTAGAAGTAATCCTCTAGTCTGTCTTGCATTTCATAGGAACCACTGAATCTTGGGGTTAGAAAGGTCCTCAGAGGTATTCTAGTCTACCCTCCCACCAAGTGTAGGAATTCTCTCCACAACATTCTTGAAACTCTCAGATGAAACTCAAAATGAAGGTAGTTTCATAGACTTAAAGTTCAGAGAGACCTTCAAAAACCAGCTAGCCCAGGGATTCTGGACGATTTTTGTCTTGTGGACTTTTTCAGTACTTGGTGAAACCTATAGATCCCTTCTCAGAATAATGCTTTTTTGAACAATTCAGCGATGAAGCATCCCTGGAGTCAGCGCATGAGCAGACCCCATCAGCTTGCTCAGCTGATGAAATTCTCCATGTGGAGAGGCCAGGAGCCTGCTCTGGGAGAGGCATGATGAGATGCAAGGGAAGTGCCTTGGAGAGACTGTGGGGCATGCATATGGTTTTGGGTCAGCTAACCACTTATTGAAGAGGAAGTATGTTGATTGGCTGTGGAGGCATTCAAAAAAAGTCCATCCACTTCAGCTTCTTCCTCTTGGCCTTTGTTGATTCCTTTGTTCATGGTATCTGATGAAAGAGAACCCAATAAAGCCTCTAGATGAGGTCTTCTCCCCTTAGAAGCCAGATAGCTTATTTTTTATGAGTCAGAAACTGAGGCATCATTTATTGGAGATAGTCACAAACATGAACAGGTTGAACAGACCTTTCCCTACTGCTGCTACTCCCTTCCCTATGCTTCTTACTTCCTCACCAGGTTCTGATCTGTTCTGGAGGCTCAAGGCTGTAGCTCATGTCCAATGGGGTGGTGAAAACCTCTTGTGCCATCAGGGCCATGAGGTAGCTAGGTCACACTGAGCCTTGGTAGAGGGCATAAGAGGGTTGAGACCCCAAGACCAGGAAGGTTCCATAGTGGGTAAGAGGCCCAGAAACATAGGAGGTGAAAGAAATAGTTTGGGTCCCTCACCCTCTGAGCTGGTAGAGTCTCCCTCCACCCCAATCCTATTCCAGTAATAGCCTTTTTTGGTTAACCTCACCACACAAAAGTCCCCGGGGTCTTCCTGCAAGGTGATAAAGTCCTGGCCAGCAACCTCTACACTTTCAGAATGGACCAGGGCACAGGGATAGTGGAGAATCTCAGGATAGTGGATTGGATAGGCCAGCACATCTGATGGAAGCTTCTTCCCTCGCTTCAGGACATGAATAGAAGTGAGGGCTCCAACCCAGGATTTGTAGGACCGGGTCTTGAAATCTGCCTCTACCATTTACTCGCTATGTGGCTTTGATCAGTTAATGCACTTGACCCCTCTGAACTTCAGTTTCCTCTTCAACAAAGTGAGGGGTTGACCAGACTCATAAAAGCACAGGATTTGGCATTCAAGGACCTGGGTTCAGTTTCTGGTTCTAAAGTCTCTTTAAGCTTTGATTCAGTAGTCCTGGAAATGCATGGACCTAGAAGATACTTTTCTGATTCAGGAATCAGAGAATTCCAGAGCGATTTCCATTGTTTTAGTATAGTTGTAGCCTTGTGATCAGTCTGCAAACCAACAGTATGATACAGTGGAAAGAACCTTGAATTGGAAAGATCTGTATTCTAATTCCATCTCTGTCATTAACTGACCACATGATCTTAAGCAAGGTGCTTAACCCTCTCTGGGTCTCATTTTTCCTTATCTGTGAAATGAGGAAATTGAATGTCTAAGGTCTTTTCTAGCTCTGATTTTATGTGATTAATGTAAAAGGGTCACAGTTTATAAGGAAAAAGTGATTGACTTATAAAGATGGTACTGCTTCAGAGTTTCATCAACATTTCTGTTAAAATTGCCCTTTTCCAGTCTTATAATGGAGACTTTTAGTTTTAAAAAATCTTGGAAGAGAACAAAAGAACTTCAGTCTAGTATTTGGTATATTATCTGGGGCAAAAAAAGGCACTTTGATGTTCTAGAGAAGAGAGAAGAATTGATATTTATCCTTTTTTTTAGTAAGTGAACTTATACCAGATGCTCCATTAAAAATAGACCCCCATTTAAAACCATTTTACGCTAAATGGGGCCATCCTGAAAGTCTTCATTTCCTTTCTGGCAACAGCTAAGTGTGAAATCAGCTTTGTCTGAGCCTCAGATACAGCTCTTGATTCTTTCTGCCTTTCCTACAGCTGCCAACAGATGAAGTGAGGCTTCTCAAAATAACTTCAGGTACAATCCCCCTGTAGTGAAATCCTCTAGGTAAGAGGGCTTATTTAATGAAGCTTTTTCCATGTGCTTGTGGAGAGGACCCAGAGTAAGGGCCTTGGTGCTGAAATTACATGAATTTTCTGCAGTGGAGTTGCTTGGGTAACAGGTTTTCTCTAGAATTGACAAATGTCACTCTATTGGAAAACACCTTGGTGCATACTATTTGCAATATTGATAGAGATGAGAGAGAGGTAAAGAATAAACTAGAGTGACCCCTTTACAGTTTTTCCCAGGCTCTCAAGTAGAAAGTAAATCATCATAGTGTAATGATTTGAGAATCAAACTGTCAAGGAGACCTGCCATTAAGCCCCGCCCTGCCACATTCTGGCTACCTTTCCCTGTACAAATCCCTTCATTTCTCAACACCCCTCAGCAATGCCGTAACAATGTGAATTACTGAAGCATAGCTATTTGCTCTGGTGGAGAGAGATTTCACATGAGGAGTTCCCAAGAAAGCTACTAATTACAGAAACCTGGATGAACAATAAATTAAATAGAAATTACCTTCCTTGTCCCTCAAAAATGCAAACTTTTTCCAATAATTTTGGTTGATTACTAAATCAGTTAATAATAATAATCTGACTGATTATCCAGGTGCCCTTTTGAACCCTAGGATCATCAATTAGAGAAAATAGAAGACTTTCTTTTCTTAGCTCTTTGGGATTTCAGAGCAAGAAGAGGTCTTAAGCATCTTAGTCCTAACCCTTTCATTTACTGAAGGAAGAAGAAGAGAAGCCCAGAGAAATAAAATAAAGTAACTAATTAAAGGTGCAGAATATTCCATTAAATCTATAGCAGGAGGAATGGAAAAGGGACAGATTTACCTAAGATATATTGTAGAGAGATTGATGATTTTTTTAAATGAAAGACAAGATAACAGACTAGGCCATTCATCTGAAAAATAATTGCAGTTTTTAGTAGACTGTAAGATCGATGTAGCTCATCATTGTGATATGATGGCTAAGAAAGCAAATGTAGTATCCAGAACAAAGCTGGCAATAACTGTTTTCAGTTAATATGTTTTCAGGGAATATGAAGAATTGTCCCAAGGAAGTTAATGGATAGTATGGAGTTGGTGGGTAGAGAACCAGTCTGGGAACAAGGAAGATCTGAGTTGGAGTCCTCCCCAGATGTATAATGGCTGTGTGACCCCAGGGGAATCCTTGAACTGCTCGGTGACCTAAGTGATTCTCCAGACTATAAGTTGGGGGGAAAGGTGCTGACCTGCATTGATAGAAAAAACTCTCGAAGATGATGGTGTAGAAGCAGCAAGGTCCTGCAGCTCACACACAGCCACCCTAAACACTCATAGAATATGACTCTGGACAAATTCTAGGTCTCTCGAACTCACAAAAATACAGAAAACACATCTCTCACGGAAGGCAGCTCGGCAGCAGGGGCTCATCGTGGCAGGACGCAAGCCGAGGACAGCCCAGCCTGAAACCACCATGCAGCCAGGCTCCAGGGCAGTGGGGAGGAGCCGAGCCTCCCAAGCCACAGCGTGAGTCTACTTCAGAGAAGATTTAAAGCACTGCAAGCAATCTTCACATCTAGTAAGCCAGCATTAGAAGTCAGTGAAAGTAAGTGAAGCTTTCTTTCTTACTTAGCTTTCAAGCTAAGCTTACTAAGCTTACTTACTTACTTAGCTTTCAAGCTAAATTTGGGGGAGAAAAAGCAGTTTGGCCAACCTACCGCCCCCCCC
>JAQQSW010004203.1:0-14496 GCA_028646575.1 Pseudocheirus occidentalis
TTAGAACGAAGAATAAAAGAACAACCACCTGGTTTCTGTAAGGGGGAATCCCTCTTCACTTAATCAATCTATCAATTCATAATATATGAATCTTCCACTCATGGGGCAACCATTAACTTAATCAGTCACAATATAATAATCAAACTTTTGCTAATGGGGCAACCATTAACTTAATCAGTAACTAATCTAACAATCAGTCACTAAATACAATCTTTATAAAACCACACAAACCATCCAACCTTCAGTGTCCAGCAAACCTCAGTTTTATCCAAGGGGAGGCCTTTTCTTCATCTTGACTCTGGGTGGTCTCTCTGATTCCCTGGATCCCCTTCCATGGTCCAGTTACATGGGTTCAAAAGCAGACAGCTCCCAGGTCCTTGTCTAGTCCTCAGGGCAGTCCCTGGCACACACTGAAGTTCACAGGGTCCAGCACATCTCAAAACCTTCATCACTTCTCTTTCTTGGAACTCAAGAATCAGCCAGGCCATGAACAAAGTCTTATCTTGGTCACTGCTTCAGTCCTCCAGCAGTTCATCTGGTCCTAGGACCAAGAAGGAACATCAGGCTTCTGAGTGGCCTTCACCAGTTTCTGGTCTCAGGAAAACTCCATCTCAGTTTTCAGTTAGCTTCCAGATGCCAGACGAGAAACTCTCTCTCTCTCTCTCTCTCTCTCTCTCTCTCTCTCTCTAAAGAAAAATCCAAGTCACTTCTTCAGTCCAGCAGCTCAGCTCCCAGATGCTGAGACAATCCTGATTCCTCCAACGGGAAAATTCCAATTCTGTCTCTCTGTCTCTCGAATTCTTCTTTATATACACACTGGCCTCTTGTCTCAGCCAATCTCCTTCTTCCATGTCAACAGGGGAGTTCACACCCTTTCAACAGGGCACAGAGCTCATACTTAGCCCTAAGTTACTAAGTGCTAAGTATCTGCTAAACTTATTGCTGTTACATTTAGTCTATTTTTTAAGGTGTTATTTACTTCAGTCAGGATGTTGACTCTCTTTTCAGGATTTTCTTGCATTATTCTCATTTCTCTTCCCAAATTTTTCTCCACTTCTCTTACTTCATTTTCAAAATCCTTCTTGAACTCCTCCATGGCCTGTAACCACTTTAGATTTTTCTTGGAAGCTCTTTATGCAGGAGTTCTAACTTCATGTTCTTCCATTCCTTGCTTTGACCATTTTTGTCCCCAAGAAAGGAATCTAAATTTGGATGGCTGTGCTAGCTTTGATTCTTCTTTTTTTAATTATTTTATTTATTTTCTTGTTAACATCATTCATTTCAATGTCATTTTGAGTTCCAAATCTTCTCCCAGTCTTTCCCCTACCCACAACCCCAAAACTGTGATCCCACTGTATAACCCCTCCCCCAATCTTCTCTCTCCTATGTCCTCCTCCATCCCCCCCTCTAAATTTCTGGTAGGGCAGAGTGGGTCTCCCTACCCCAGTGCCTGTATATCTTAATTCCCAGTTGCAAGTAGTTAATAATAATAAAAATGATAATGATAATAATAATAATTTTATATATACATATTCACCCACAAACACACACACACATACATTAACCTTTGATGGTAGAACTTTAAATTATAGATTCTTTCAATTCCTCCCTCATCACCCATCCCCACTGGAAGGACAAGCAATTTCATACAGGCTGTACATGTGTAAGTACGCAGAACATCTCCACAGTGGACATATTATGAGAGACTGATTATATGTCCCTCCTTCCTATCCCATCCCCCCCCAATCCCCTTGTTCTATTCTCTACCATGTCCCTGATCCTTTACAGAAGTGTGTGCTTCCAGCAGCTCTCTCCCCCCACCCTGCCCTCCCCTCCATCATCCCACCTTTCATCTCCATCCCCCCTACTGTCCTGTGTAGCAAGATATCCAGTTTAAAGTTTATGTCATTCCTTCCCTAAGCCTAATTCAATGAGAGTGAAGTTGACATTTTCACATGTGACTTCCTGTTTTTTCCCCTCCATTGCAACAGTTATCCCTTGTCTCTGCTATATGAGATAATAAATCCCATTTTGTCTCTCCCTGTCACCTCTCATTTTAATCCACTCCCACCTCAGAGTTTCACCTTTTAAAGTATCATCCCTTCCTATTCAATTGGTCCTGTGCCCTCTATGAACTCATATACACACATACTCAGATATGTTTTTTATGCATATATACCCTCCTATATACACATATGTGTAGGTATACATTTATTTGTATTCCCTTCACCTATCCTCATACTGAGAAAAGTTTCATAAGTTACTATTGTTGTTTTTTTTCATATTGGCATGTAAATAGTTCAACTTTAATATGTTCCTTATGATTTTTTTCCCATGTTTACCTTTTCATGCTTCTTGTGTTGGAATGTCTAATTTTCTTTTCAGTTCTGTTTTTTTTCAGCAAGAATGCTTGAAAGTCCTTCACCTCACTGAATGACCATATTTCCCCCCGGAACATTATACTCAATTTTGCTGAGTAGGTGATTCTTGGTTTTAATCCTAGCTCCCTTGATCTCTGGAATATCATATTCCACACCCTTCAGTCCCTCAATGTAGAAGCTGCCACATCCTGGGTTATCATAATGGAGTTTTCATAGTATTTAAATTGCTTCCTCTTGGAAGCCTGTAATGTTTTCTCCTTGATCTGGGGACTGCAGAAACTGGCTATAACATTTCTAGAAGTTTTCATTTGGTGATCTTTTTCAAGAGGTGATCAGTAAGCCCTATTTTGCCCTCTGGTTCTAAAATATCAGGGCAATTTTCCTTGAAAATTTCTTGAAGGATGCTTTCTAAGTTCTTTTTTTTTGATCATGGCTTTCAGGCAGTACAATAATTTTTGTATTGTCTCTCCTGGATCTATTTTCCAGGTCACTGATTTTTTCAAGGAGATGTTTCACACTGCCTTCTATTTTTTCATTTTTTGTATCTGTTTAATAGTATCTTGATTTTTCATAAAGTCATTTGCTTCCATTTGTTCCTCTCTAATTCTCAAGGAATTATTCTCCTCAGAATGTTTTTGAAATTCTTTTTCCATCTGGGAAATATTAATTTTTAAGGCATTTTTTTCCTCATAGGCTTTTTGGGACTCTTGCCATTTGAGTTAATGTTTTTTAAGATGTTATTCTCTTCAGTCAGGTTGTTGACTCTTTCCTGCATCATTCTCATTTCTCTTCCCAATTTTTCCTCCACTTCTCTTTTTGGTTTTCCAAGTCCTTTTTAAGCTGATATTTGGCTTGTAGACAATCTTCATGTATCTTGGAAGCATTTGTTTTGGGAGTTCTGACTGTTGTCTTCCTCCCATTCCATGCTTTGGTTCTTTTTGTCCCCAAAATAGGATTCTAGAGTTTGGTTACTGTTCTTACTTTGCTTTCTTTTCCTACTCATGATGCCAGTAAATTATTTGTGTTTTTGGCTCTGTGGAACTCTGCTTCCAGAGGGGAAAGCTCTGTCCCAAATTGCTGGGGTTTTCATAGCTGCCAGAGCTATTACGGGGCTGTTTAATTGATCCTGTGCCCTCTACAAACTCATATACACAGATATGTATTTATATACATATATACCCTCCTATATATACATATGTGAAGGTATACGTATATTTGTATATATGTAAACCTACCCTCACCAGCTTCCCTCACCAGCTTTGGCTCACTGAAAATGCACCCCAGGACCACCATCCAAGACTATGATCCTGATCTAGGCTGCTCAACACAAGAGCACTTGGCCTCTGGACAATCCCTTGACCCCCTTGCAGTCTGAAGGCCGGGATCTCTGAAGCAACTGGGTGGAGGTGGCTGCCACTTGCAGCCACTTCTGCTTCTTCAGTTGCTTCCCTGCCCTGGGGGCAGTTTGGCCGGACCACTTTTCTCCCGCAAATTTAGCTGAATTCAACTGACCTTTCATTTAATCCTTATTTCTTCTTGCTTGATAAATCTGGAAACTGCCACAGATGCCGCCAATTCACTCTCCTGAAGATTCCAACTGTAGCTCTTCCCATCCACCCTGGGGCCAAGCCACAGTTTCAGGCTGGGCTGGTTTTGGCTCCCAGCCTCCTGTGATGAGCCCCACCTGCCGAGCTGCCTTCAGCAAGAGATATATTTCCTGTATTTTTGTGGGTTTTGTTGCCCTAAAATTTGTTTAGAGTCATATTTTATAGGTATTTTGAGGTGGGTATGTGGCAGCTGCAAAACCTTGCTGCTTCTATGCTGCCATCTTGGCTCCATCCCCTTGCTTTGTTTCTTTTGATTGCTCATATTGCCATTCAATTAATTGACTTTTGAGCTCTTTGTCACAGTAGAACACGGCTTTCAGAGGGGAGAGCTTGTCCCAAATAGCTGGGGTCTTCACAGCTGCTAGAGCTATTAAGAGGGGCACCATCTCTACAGCACCCACCTAGGTTTGGCTCACTGGTCACACACCTCAGAACCATCACACAAAACCACAATCCATATCCAGGCAGGTTAAAGCAAGAATGTTTTGAATGTTTGCTTTCCCCCCCCCTCCAATCTGCAGGCTGGGAGCTCTGAAGCAGTCATGTTGAGGTGGCTTCAGGACTGCCACTTCTGCTGCTTCTCACTCAAATGGTAGAAGCTGGATCAAATTACTTCCATCCCAGATCCAAGGGAGTTCCACTGACCTTTTACTTTGTCTTTGAAATTTATTAGTTGTAATTCTGGAAACCACCACAGCTTCTGGTGATTAACTCTCAAAAATGCTCCAGTTGTGACTGGTCTGGGCCTTCCTGGGGCTAAAACAGTGGGCTCAGATGGGGCTGGGCTCTGCTTCCAGCATGCTGTAATGGACCCTTCCTAACTGCTTGCTGGGCTGCCTTCAGTGGTAGATTTCTTTCTCTCTGTCACTTTGTGGGTTCTGTAGCCCTAAATTTTTTTAGAGTCATACTTTATAGGTATTTGAGATGGTTATGGGGGGAACCACAGAGTTTTCCTGCTTCTATACTGCCATCTTAACTCCACTGCCATGTAGCTTACATTGTTTTCAAAGGAAATTATACATGAAAAAATAATTACTATGCAAGAAAAATACAATAAGCAAAGATAGTACTAAAAGCCATAACTAGTGTTTATGGGTGACTTCAGTTGCTAGGATCAAGAGTTAGTAATTTATGTGAGGCAAAGAAAAGACACTGAATATGCTCATGTAAAGTAAGAGTGATGAATGTATTGTGAACATCAACTGGTTATGGGATCAACAAGTTGTGAGAAGATGTAAAAAAATGGAGTACACAATCCCCCATAAGAATATATTTATTTATTTACAAATCACATGCTTGTGAAACTTTATAGTAATATATATGTATATATTTTATATAAGGTTTATCATACATGTACATATATGATAAACCTTATATAAATGGACATTTTAAATGGTGAGATAAAGAGGAAATAATATTTCGTCCAAGAGTCAACAGGGTATAATTTGATTTTATTGGGTAGGTAAGTGACCTAGTCAAACATTCACTTTCTGGAGCTATCTTTAGCATCCATGTGGAGTTTGGATCAGAGTCAAGAAAGATAGAGGCAAGGAGACTAAGTAGCAGGCTACTATAATAGTCCAGATGAGAGCTATGAGACCCTGAATTAGACTCATGGCTATGCACATAGAGAGGTTACAGATGTTTGAGATATGAAGAGAGGATCAAGAATACTGGTGAATTTGCTCTATTGTAACCTTAGTCTTAAAGCCCATTGGTATGAGACACTTTTCTTAGTGGTGGGGATCAATGCCTGTCTCCTGCAAGAGAGGCAGAGTTGGTGAGAACAAGAGATCCAATCTCTTCAGTCTTCTTGAGGCTCCTTTGAGTCACTTCTGGTAATTTGGACTCCCAACTTCTAAGGAGAAAATAGAAGAGGTCAACTCCATTTCACATTACTTAGGAAGAAAACTGGCAGACTGAAATCTGATGAGACCAGGACTTTCCTGCTTGTACCTACTTTGTCCCATCTCTCCAGAAAGTATGGGACATCAATCTCTACCAGTCAGGAGAGAGTCACAGAACACTGGTCTTCAGTTCTGGGGCTACACACACATGAGGTGAAGGAGATGAAGAAGTCAGGATGATACTGCAATTGTAAACTTGGATACCTAGAAACAGAATCAGTTAGGTGTCTTAGTAGATGGAATGCTAGACTTGGGAGTCAAGATGCCGCAGATGTTTCCTAACTGTGTGACCTTCAGTTTCCTCATCTATAACATGGTTGATATGAGGATCAAATGACATAACATATGACAAGTTCATCTCTGCTTATCTTGTGCTATTTACTCTGTTCTCTTAAAAATTAAAAGTTTGAAAGAATGACCTTTAATTCACTGGTAACTAACTTGACATTTCCAGTTATCTGTGGGGTGCCTGCTACAGCCATAGCTTACCTAGAATACAGGAGATGGGTATGCTGGGCTACAGAGTTTGGAAATTTTACAATGGAAAAAAATGGCCAAAGTTTAAGTTATTTACATGTAACAATTAGTGACCACTCCCTTCAATTATATGAGGAATTGTCACAAGAATTAGACATTCTACTTGGTAGAACTTGAAGGATCAGAACTAGAAAAAAAATGGATGGAATTTTCAAAATACTGCTCTGTAACATGAAAGTTACAGGGCAACATGATTTAGTCTGTCAGATCATTTTGGATTGAGAGAGAGAAACAGAGAGAGAGAGAGACAGACAGACAGACAGAGAGATAGACAGAGAGACAGAGAGACAGAGACGGAGAGTGACAAAGAGAGATAGAGAAACAGAGACAGAGACACACAGAGACATATACACAGAGAGAAATCCTGGAAATGATGTCAAATATTCTCATTTGTAGGAAAAGAAGGGAATAACACTTATTAAGTGCCTCCTATGTACTAGGCACTGTGCTAAGAAATTTACAAATCTTATCTTAAATGATTTTGCCAATGAGGAAAAGGAATCTGTTAGGAAAAACTTCCTCTTCTTTCCCCTGCTCCACTTCTTCCTTCTCCTCATGGTTCTCCTCCTCCTCCTCCTCAAATGCAGCAGCATCAACAGTAGCAGCAGATTTTGCCTGAAAATTGAAAGGGTTTCCCTGGGTTTTGATGGATTCTTCATCACTGAGATATTTCAGGAGAACTTGGATGGCTTTTTGGTGGAGATTCTGTTCCTGAATTGTTGAAAGTGTGGAGATCATAGTATTTGAGGATTTCAGTTTTCTTTCCACTTCAATTTAGCTTCTGCTTAGCAGTTAATATTATTTTTCTAGAGCCTTAGTCTGACCATATCACCTCCAGTCTCTTCCCATTCAATGGCCTCCAACAGTTCCCTACTGTCTCCAGTGTTAAATATTATAAAATAACTCCTGTGTTGTACTTTGCTCTCCTCTTCCCTTTCTTCTTACACTTTCCTTTTTTCCTCATGCTCTTTTATCGAGGGATAGAAATTTACTTTCTACTCTCATATGTGGCACTCCATCTCCTATCTTCATGAATTTGCATTGGCCAGACACCATATTTGTGATTCTCATCCTCTCCTGTCTTTTGATTTCTTTCAATACTCAGCAACTCAAGTTTAGCCTTCTGCAGAAACCCCTTTCTAGTACTACCCCCTTCACAAGTTTTCTAATTTGCATATACATGTATGTATGTTATGTGACATACATGATTAATTACACGTTATCTCATTACAATGTATATTTCTTGAGGCCAAGGACTCTTTTTGCCTGTTTTTATATTCTCAGTGCACAACACAATGCCTGCCACTAAGTAATGTGTTTTCATTAACTGAATGACTGGCTACCAATTTAAGTAACTGTGAAGGTGGTATGTTAAAAGCACCATTAGGGGAGATTTTGCGGCACACAAGGACGGTGGCAAGGGAAGCAGTGTAGAGGACGGCTGTGAGCCAAGTGTATAAATCGGGAGAACGTTCTTGAGCATGGAAGGTCATGGAATTATAGTTTCAGGGCAGAGAAGATGTCAAAGGTTATACGACTAAGCTCCTCATTTTATAGATGAAGAATAAACTGTAATAGAGAGAGTGTGGATTCTTTGCCCAAGGACCCAAAGCTAAAAAGAGCCAGAGCCAGGGATCAAACCACATTCCTCTCCCTCCAAATCCGTATGCTCTTTCCAACTCACTATGAAAAAATCAGGAGAGGGTGTTATAGGTGCATAACATAAATGTTAAGGGAGGAGAAAGGTTACTAATTAAGGTTGAACAAGAGTCTGAAAATAACTTTGAGCAAGAAAATATGCCAACCCTATCTCCTGTGAGATAGAAGTGGGTGAAGGAGAGACTAGCATTTCAAAGGGTTGCTAGAGATACAAGGTCATTAAAGAAAGTCAAGGCTATGTATCAGAATCACATAGATCGGAGAAACTAGACGGGAGATGATTTGGAACAGCTGTTAGCATAAACATATAGAATTGTTCCCAGTTGGATAGGTCATTATTTATGGAGAGAATATTAAAATATTTCATAGTTAGTTTAATATTGTGAGGTCAGTGAAGTTCTTCAAAATATAAATCCTTGTCCTTGTCTCAGAACATATTTAGGAAGTGCCTCCTCTTTCTCTGATCTTATAGCAAAGTGAGAAATTTAAAAGCCTTTTAATTGTCCAAGCAGTATTTTAGCTTAAAAAATGCACGAATACATGGAGAAGTGTTGCTTTCCTTCAAAAGAGAAAGACTTCTCCCTCCCTTACTTTTCCTTTATGATTTTCAGCATTTCTAAACTTAATCTTGTTCTCTGGTTGAAAAAAAAAATTAGTTTGACAGTATCATCACACACCTATCGTGGGACTTTGAAGGGTCCTTGAGAGGGCACTGAGTTAAATTGCTTGTCTAAAGCCTGCATTCTGATACTACTCCCCTGATTTAGTCATCATATATATTTTATGTTTGGCTCTGATGGAAAATGATTAGTTGGGAAAATTAGGTGATACAAAATATAAATGAAAATGATTTGACAGGTTGACTATGCATTCTATCCTTCATTTAGACAGTTATTTCCTCAAGACATCTCAAACAAAAATAAATTTATTTTATGTTAACAATATTTTGTTGAGAATGAATGAACAATGATGCCAGGTATGTTACATATATGTATGCATGTACATGAGTATGTATATTATTAAAGCTTAAAATATCACTAAAGCTTTGGGAATGCTGTATATATCCATACAAAATTATTTTAAAACTTTGATTCCTTACCCTATATGTTGGTATTATATATTTGCATGTGTATATTTTGTATATATATGTATGTATATATATATATATGCACACACAAACACATGTGTGTATTAAAATTAAGGTTATGCTATATCATTGGATTACTAATAATAATTTGTAATATATCCTTTTCTAGCAAAACCCCATCTTTTAGACTATCTGCATTTGAGACCAATCCTGGCCCAAATCTTCTGAGGAATGTGATCACTCCCAGTTAACCCCTACCCACCCAAGGCTTGGACTGGGCCCCTCTGATTACTCTGTAAGCAGAGAAGTCAGTCTGAGCTCCATCATGCTATCCAAAGCATGATTTTTATGTCCTTGCTTTATTTTTTGAATTTTAATATCTTTATACATCCAGCCAACAAATTAAAATGGTTAACAAGGAAGACAAAATACAAATTTAGAAGTCTGGTATTGATGTTTAAAAAAAAAGGTAACTGCTTAAACATTTCTATCAATTCACACATCAATCTCTCTGCCACTGAGTTTTATCCCATTCATCATCCAGTAAGCCCTCTCTCCCACTTCTGGGTACTCAAACTTAACCATGCCACAATCCATGGATTTGCCATTCTCCATCTTTATGTCTGCATACAACACATGGCCACATTCATTGAATTTGTCTTTTAGCATTTTCCATATAAAGTCAAAAGAGAGATTTCTCACAAATATCTAGCAGGCTTTTCAAAAAACCCCAGGCATGTGGTCACTAGCACCTCCAAAAGACTCTGCAAAACTGTCTCCAAAGTTTCCCCTATCCACTTCTATAGCTCTGTCAAAGCTACATCCCATGGCAAGTCCCATGCTCTCCATTCCTGAACCTAGGGATGGACCCATAGTGGAACCTATTCTCTCTCTATTATTGGCACCCATATGGTCCAATCCCATGCACTCCATGTTATTGGCACCCATATGGTTCAAACCAGTAGACATTTGATCTATAACTGGGCCCATGCTATCTATGCCAGTTTCCATGCCAGCAGGCACCATATGATCCATACTTAGACCCATGCAATCCATGGTGTTGCCTATGTGATCCACAACTGATCCCATCCTTTCTGTAGTAGATCTATAGGAACAGTTATTTTCTCAATATCAAAACCCATGACATTCTCTCTACATCAGAACCTATGCTATCCACGGTTTGGCCCATCCTTTCAATGCTTGTAGTCATGTGGTCTATTCCAAGGGGACCCATTGGTTCTATTTCTGATTCCATTCTCTCTATAGTTGACCCCATACAATCCATGACAAGACCCATTCTCTCCATCTCAGACTCTACTCTATCCATTCTATGGCCTAGGCCAGAACCCATTCTTTCTTTTTTAAAAATTTTTTTAAAAATCTATTTTATTGACTTGTTTGTTTACTTTTAGTTTACAAGATTCAGTTCCAGAGTCACTTGATTTCAGATTTTTCTCCTCTTCCTCCTCACCCCCTAACCTCCCCATGGTGGCATACAATCGTGTATAGGATCTGCAAACTCTTTCACATTGTACAATAGTCTGGTTGTATAGGTGTTATACCCAATGGAGTGAACAGTGAGAAAAGAGTAACAAAAGCCAAACATTGAAAAGAATGATAGCATGCATTGCATCAGTCTCCTTTTAAACTCTGGTCTTTCTGAATCTTTCTCTGAAAGTAGACATCTCCTTCCATCCTGAGACTTGTAGAGTTGTCTTTTAACTGTGCATTGATGAGGAGAGTCCAGCTTTTCAAAGTTGGTTGTCACACATTGTCTTTGCTTTTTAATCAAGATGTGGATTAACTTTGTTAAAAAAAAAAAAGGTGGGGGGGAGACCAAGTCAGGAAAAAAAAAAACCTGACTGAGATGGCTTGTTTTTCTTTCTTTTTTCTTTTGATATTTATTTAATATTTTATTTTCTCCCAATTACATGTGAAAACAATTTCAACATTTTTTTAAAATTGTGAGTTCCAGACTCTCTCCTCCCCTTTACCCCATCATTGAGAAGGCAAACAATTTGATATAGGTTATACATGTGTAGTCAGGAAAAACACATTTCCATATTAGTCATATTTCCATTAGTCATTGTTATGTGAATCTGAAGATCTTCCCTGCCCCTAGGCCCTTTGCTTAAGTGACTTAAGTGGCTCTGAGAATCTTTCCTGATTTGTATGTATATTCTACAGGTATTAGACTGAATGTGCTCATATGGAGCCTGTGGAAGAAGGCTTGTTTTTCTGGAATGCCTATGCCTTGTTGCTTTGTGATTGGGCAGTGGGTCAAGAGGGCTGTGACATTCTCTCATCTAGGAGAGGGCTATATATACACTCTGATGTGAGGGTTTACTTTAGGGCTCACTTTGTAAAGAGTTGTGTGATTTGGCCAGATGAGACTGTGGGAAGCCCTTGAACCCCCAGGGTTTTAAAAACCTAGATGTTGGTGCTTCCCTCTCTGGTAACTGACTAGTTATGGATGTAATTGTCAGACAGTTGGAAGCCTGTCTGCTGATCTATTTCTCTGTTTGCTGGTAACTTCTGCATGTAACTTATGTTTATATTCTGTTTGTATTCTCTGAAGTTCAGGGTGCTGACTTTTCCCCCTAAACTAGGTAAATGATATGTGTTTGGTTGATTAAATGAGACTGTTAACCCATTTTGAATTGTTTTCCTTTACAAAAGCAGATCTAAGAACCTGTGCTAGCAGCCACCCTGGGTATGCTAGTGTGCTGGCTGATACAGACAGTCATGTCCATATAGACCAAAAACAAACAAAATAATCCCCCCAAAATAAAATAAAATAAATACTTTGATCTGCATTCAGACTCCATTAGTACTTTCTCTGGAGATACACAACATATTTTATCATAAGCCTTTCAGAATTGACTTGTATCATTGTACTGCTGAGAATAGCTAAGGCATTCATAGTTGATCATTATGCAATATTGTTGTTATGTGTACAATTTTCTCCTGGTTCTGTTTATTTCACTTTGCATCAGTTCATGTAAACATTTCCAGATTTTTCTTATTGGATCCTCCTCATCATTTCTTCTAGCACAGTGGTGTTTCATAACAATCATATACAATTACTTGTTCAGCCATTCCCCAACTGATGGGCATCCCCTCAATTTCCAATACTTTGCCACCAGATAAGAGCTGCCATAAATATTTTTGTATATATAGATTCTCTTCTTTTTGCTTTTCATCTCTATCATATATAAATACCACTAGTATCAGTATTACTGTGTAAGGATGGGTTTGGATGCGTGTCCTTTGCAGAGAGCATGGGTGGTTTTTTAGCCCTTTGGGCATAGTTCAAATTGTTCTTCAGGATGGTTGAATCTGTGCACAACTCTGTAATAATGCTTTACTCTATCAATTTCCCCACATCCCCTCCAACATTTGTCACCTTCCTTTTCTTTCAGATTAGTCAATTTGATAGGTATGATATGGTAGCTCAGAATTATTTTATTTGCCTTTACCTAATCAATAGTGATTTAGAGGATTTTATTTCATATAGCTAAAGATAGATTTGATTTCTTCATCTGAAGACTCTGTTCATATAATTTATGAATTGGGGAATGGTTCTTATTTTTATAAGTCTGACTCCGTTCTCTCTACATTTAAAAAATGAAGCCTTTATCACAGAAACTCGCAATAATTATTTTAGTTATGATTACTAACTGTATTTTCTTACTTCCCCATTTATCTTTTTCATTCTTTTCACTCTATCCTTAGAAATATTTTGTTTTTGACTACACCCTCCACCAATCTGCCCACCCTTCTGTCACACACATCCCTTCCCTTATCATCTTCCACAGGTATTTTGCTTTTCTTCTTCTTTTAGTTTTTTTTTCTTTTTAGAGGAGGAAAGCAGGGCAATCAAGGTTATGTGACTTGCCCAAGGTCACATGGTTAGTGTGATCAAGTGTTTGATGCCAGATTTGAACTCAGGTCATCTGGACTCCAGGGCTGGTGCTCTATTCATTGTGCCACCTAGCCACCCCCACACAGCTATTTTTCTGTAGGATAAGATAGATTTCTATAGCCATATGAGTGTGTATGTTATTCCTTCTTCAAGGTAATTCTGATGAGAAAAAGATTCAGATTTTCTCCCTATCTCTATCATCTTGCCCTCTACAGTAAAAGTGCTTTCCTACTTCTTTAATTTTAGATAATTTCTCCCATTCTACTTCTTCCTTTCCCCTTCTCTCAGTACTTTCCTCTCTTTCACCCCTTGATTTTTCTTAATATATTCCCTGATCACATTTAACTCACACTTTGTCTATGTACACATCTTCTAACTGCCCTATTAATATGAAAGAAGTTAGGAGTTACTAATATCATCTTTTCATGTAGGAATGTAAACAGTTTACCCTCATTGGGGCCCTTATGATTTCTCTTTCCTATTTATCTTTTTATGCATCTTTTGAATCTTATACTTGAAAGGAAATTTTTCTTTTCACCAGGAATGCTTGAAAACCCTCTATTTAGTTGAATATCTATTTTCCCCATTAATGATTATTACACTCAGTTTAGTTGGGTAGATAATTCTTGGTTGTAATACTAGTTTTGTTGCTTGCTGGAATATCATATTCCAAGTCCTTTCAAACTTTAGAAGATGTTAAATTTTGTGTTATCCTAACTGTAGTTACATAGTATTTGAAGGTTTTTTTTTCCTTTCTGGCTATTTGCAATATTTTCTCTTTGACCCAGGAACTCAAAAATTTGGTTATAACGTTCTTTGGATTTCCATTTTGGTATCTCTTTCAGGAGGTAAACAGTGGATTCTTTCTAGTTCTATGTTATCCTCTGGTTCTATAATATCAACACAGTTTTCCTTGATAATTTATCAAAATGTTGTATCTGGGCTTTTTTTAAAATCATGGTTTTAAAGTAGTCCAATAATTCCTAAAATATTCCTCTTTAATCTATTTCCCAGTTGCTTTTCCTATGAGATAGTAGTTTCCTAATTTTTTTATTGTTTTAATTTTGTTTTATTACTTCTCATGGAATCATTAACTTGTACTTGTCCAGTTCTAATTTTTGAGGAATTATTTTCTTCTTTGAGTTTTTGTATCTCCTTTTCCTTTTGGCCAATTCCATTTTTAAGGAGTCATTTTCTACAGTAAATTTTTATATATATTTTCCCGTTTGACCCATTCTGTTTTTTAATTTTCTCTTCATTGAAGGCACATTCACCCTTTTGTTTTTTGATACTTGAAATTTGGTTTTCTTCTTTCTTTTTTATCATATTGACTAAAAATCTGTCAATTTTATTTTTTTTTCATAAACCAACACTTAGTTTTATTTATAAATTC
>JAQQSW010004204.1:0-14496 GCA_028646575.1 Pseudocheirus occidentalis
TCTCTCTCTCTCTCTCTCTCTCTCTCTCTCTCTCTCTCTCTCTCTCTCTCTCTCTCTCTCTCTCTCTCTCTCTCTCTCTCTCTCTCTCTCTCTCTCTCTCTCTCTCCTTCTTTCTCTCTCTCTTTCTCTCTCTCTCTTTTTCTCTCTCTCTCTGTCTCTCTCTGTCTCTCTCTCTCTCTCTCTGTCTCTCTCTCTCTCTCTCTCTCTCTCTCTCTTTTCATGTGGTTTTCCCCTTTCATTCTGATTCTTCTTCCACAACATGACTAATGTGGAAATATGTTTAATATGAGCATGCACATATAGCTTATATCTGATTGCATGCCATCTTGGGGAGGTAACATGGAAAAAAACTGGGACTCAAAATCTTGCAAAAGTGAATATTAAAAACTAAAAATAAATAAATTAATAAAAAATAATTGTGTATTTTTAATAGCCTGGATATGATTCATTACTGATGTATGAATAATTTCTGAATCAGTTGACTATGTGTCAGGCCGCTGATGTTTTAGAGAAAAAAAATCCAAATTAGTTTAAAGTTAGAAGAAAGAATAAAAACTAGTAAATATCATGCAATTAAATAACCTAGTTAGTTTAAATAAGTTATTGCTGGTGAAAATGGTATATGCATGGAGGATAGGACATGGACTAACACAATTTCATATGAAAATTTAATTGAGGTGAATCAATTGCCATAACAAGAAGACTGAAACAGCTCAGAAAACACCTACTTGGCAAAGATTTGATTCACTTCATGAATTGAAAGAAGGGATAGCCAGTTCTGGTTTAGAATATAAACTTGTTTGTTAATATTTATGGAGACACTGCTAGAAGATTATGAACACTATAGCTTCATAAATCAATGAATAATAGAATTTAAAAATAGGTTAAAAGAAGTTTGGTGAGGGATCCAACTAAACAAAGTCATCCTTGAGAGCATTTAAAGATGAAAATGGAATAATGGCAACAAAGAGAAAGAAAATGTCTAAAATTTTCTGCACCATGAAGAACAATGAAGTCACTACATTTGGACTTTAATATGTACTTTAAAAATGAGGTAGATATGAGTCTGAAGAAAACAGAGATGGGAGAAGAAACTGGAATATATATACACATTAATACATATACACATACATATATGTACATACATACACACATGCATGCACACATACATGCATGCATATACATATATATGTATATATATGGGAAGGGAGATAATTGTGAAGATATTGAGAGATTTACAATTGTTCTGAAGGAGGGGAAGATACTAAATGCATGAAAAAGACATAAGACACATACATACAAGAGGAAAATAGCTCACTAAACACTGACATTTATTTCTAGTTTCCCATCTAATAGTAATATAAACATATTTAGAAGGCACCCTCATTTAGGGTATTACTAGAAAACTGGAAGACTTAGTTGAACAATACACAACAAAAGATCATGTTATTATTATTACACAATTGACTAAAAGATGCAGAGAACACAAGATCCCATCATACTTATTGTTTCTCACAAACAAAGGCATTGATTTGATGGAACAAAATGCTTAAACTAAAGGTTCTCCTCCAACAGTGCTTCCTTCCACCAATGCAGTGAATAGGGATGGAGCAGAAAAGTTTTTTCCCCTTCTCTTTACATTAGTTCACCATAAGAGCCAGCAGTTGATGATGAAAGCTAGAAACAAGAATTAGCTAACATTAAAATGAAGAGCTAAGTTCTACCACATTTTGTGGTTAAGGTAAATCTTCCAGTGACCAACAGGGAATGTATTATGGGTCTTTTTTTCCTGCTGATGCCAAAGGACTGCTATATATGCATAAAATTGAGGTTGGTCATTCATCTGGGAGAGAAAACCAAAGGGTTTGAGGAGTACTTTACTTTCTAGACCATTAGGAAGGATCAAGTATCCTTGGGGGAAAAAACCCAATTCAGAGAGAGCTAAAAAGGGAAAACAGATGAAAAAGAATCTGAAATGCTTCAGGGGAATCCTAAGCAAAAGACACAAAGATGACAAGGGAGAAGAAGAATCATTGAACTTTTAGAATCAGGTATAAGTTTTAGAGCCAGGAACTTAGGTTTGAGGTTTTTCTCCCAAAGGGCAGAACTGGATGTTCTGAGGACAAAATAGCTTCTATTACTCTAGGTTATAAGGATGCATGTTCACAAATAAAACTTGAAGGTGGGTCATATAAGTTAGTTAGAGGATGATTATCCAAGTCTCAGTGGCCAAGGAGGGAAATATGAAGAGAAGGGAGCATGTCAGTATTGTGCCTTACAATGATCCCATTTAATTCTCACAAGGTAGGAGTTATTATTAACTCCATTTTACAAATGAAGAAACTGAGGCAAACAGTTACTTGCCTAGAGCCACCAAGCTAGTAAGTGTCTGAAGTAAAATTTGACCTCAGGTTTTCCTGACTCCATGCCCACTTTTTTATCCATTGCACCAGCAGCTGCATTTATAGTGCTTAATCATAGGAAAGTATGCCTTCTTTTAAGGTTATATGTCTATGATATTACAGAAAGCTTCCTAAGACTATAAATCTGATGATTAATACCTACTTCTGGCCATTCATGTGGAGACAGACAATAAAAGAAGAAATCTGGAAAACAATGGCAGGAATTAGAAGTTCCTGGGGAACAAACTATAGATTTTAGAAACATGGATCACTTGCCACTTAAAGGTAGGGGATTCTGGTTTTATTTGTGGATGTGTAAGACATGCAAAGGCTTGATGGCTATTTGCTATGAATAGTGTAAAGGAGATTCCTATTCAGTCACAAGTTGTACTTTCCAACTAAGGGATTTGTGACTTGGAACCTTTGGAAGAATTACTATGACTTAACTAATGTCACTCATGGTTTGAATAGGGTTGTACAAGACTATTTCTTATACAAAATGAAACAAGATTAAATAAAAAGGTGGTACTATTACCCTGGTTTCCTCCTTTGGACACATCCTAGCCTTCCTAAAATATGTCATTCAGATCCATCAACCATCTTTAAGAGGTAGTTTCAGAACAGAGTCCAGTGGAACTGTCATTGTCCTCTCCTAAAAACTGTATAGATAGTTATCCCTTTTATATCACAGGTACACCTGTGATCTGGAAAATCCATACAATTTTTTTATCCTCTCCTTTGTATTGAACATGTCTGACTTTTTTTCTTTTTCTTTTGTGGAGTTTACAGTACTTTATTGTGGAATTTGGATTAAGTATTTGATCGTTGGTTCTGTGTCATCTGCAGCTTCCACAAACTCCCCCAAAATTGCCATTTTATTTTTTATGCTCACCTGTGATATGTTGAAACCACAATGAGGAAAGTTGTAATGTGGAAGGGATGACCCATATAGGGGCAGCTATGTGGTGTAGTGTGTAAAGTGCTAGGCTGGTAGTCAGGAAGGTTCATCTTGAGTTCAAATATGACTTCATATATTTACTAGTTGTGTGACCTTGGGCAAGTCACTTAATCCTGTTTGCCTCTGCTCCTCATCTTTAAAAAGATCTGAAGAAGGAAATGGCAAACCACTCCAGAATCTTTTCCAAGAGTTCCCAAATGAGGTAATGCACAGTTAGACATGACTGAAAAATGGCTTCACAACCACAAACATATCCATGAATGCAGACTGAGTACCTTTGTTCATATGAGAACATCTACAAATCAGAGCAGGGAGTTATGGTGGAGAGTATTTGGGTAAGGATCAGTGTGGGGGGGGGAGGAGGGAGAAATAGAAGCAGAGTTCTAGGTATCTGTACTCGCTCTCACTTGTTCTATACACACACACATACACACGTGTGTGTATATATGCATGTATGCATATATATGTGTATGTATGTGCATGTGCATGTGTCTCTGTGTGTATGTGTACATATAATCACTAATACATTGGCCAAAGAAATAGCTGGTATAACCATTAAGTTTTCAGATGACACAAAGGTGGCAAGAATAACTAACATTGGCTGTGAACCAAGATCCAGAAAGATCTCAGCAATAAACCAGTCAAATAAGGTTAAATTCTGCAAGAATAAATACAATTGAGTTAAAAATAATTTTACAGGTCTATGATTTTAAGGAAAATTCCCAGGCCAGCTATATCTTCATTTCTCACCAGACTATACTTTTGACTTTCTGGACTTTTTCTCCCATACCCCTCTTCTCTCCTTCCCCCATTTTCAGTTGGTTTCTGTGTTGTTTTTCTCTGTTAGAATACAAGCTCTTTGAGGACAGAAATCATCTCTTTCTGCTTGTATTTCTGTTCCCAGCACAGTGTCTGGCACATAGTAAGGGCTTAATAAATGCTTGTTTACATGACTACATTATCAAGTTTTGACCCATTTTTCAAACCTGAGCTGCAGATCACATGACCAAATTAAAGCCCGATAGCCAAATAAAGAAGAAAGATCTGTTATTTTTGAAAGTGGTAGTAGTGATGGGGTGCTCGGGTGCCTATGTTTGTAACATCTAGCTGTAACTTCAGTTTGTAAAATCATACTTGTGTTCAGGTACCTATGTGTGTAATATCAGCTTGTGAAAGCAAGTTGTAAAATCACACTTCCCCCAGCCTCAAAGCATTAACTCTTCCTCTTTCCTAAGCCAGCACTCTGCCCAGCTACAATTAATGAACTGCTTTATCCCTGCTTGGTACAATAACAAGCTATACCTATGAATCCTTTACTAAACAATCTATAAACAAGCACTTTAGCTTAGAGAAATGAATATCTCCCTTGTTCTAATGGCCAGTTTCACCTATGAATCCTTCAATGCACTATGAGTAAGCTATCTCCTCTCCAATTAGGCACATCCTGAACCCCTGATTAGTCTAGCTTCCCAAAATCCATCTTGTAAAACAGGACATTGATGGTTAACAGATTGGACACCTCTCAGTCAGTTCTGACCATTAGGTGACCCAGTGCTGTTTCAAGCATAAAACCACACCTCCATGTATCCCATCCCACTGTGGGCTTTCTCCCAGTGAATTATGGGCAATGTGCCTGTGCAGTAGATATGAAAAGTGCATGTCCCTTTAAGCACTAACCATTCCTTAATTCCTCCCTAATCCCACCTTTACTCACTTAGTTAGCATAATTGACACCTGATTTATGATTTTATGGCTTTATAATCTGTACCCCTGACTCCTCTAAGTTTACAGGTTCCCTAAGACCTCCTTCCCACTGTAAAGCATAACAATAAACTTTTATAATCCTGACTTAAAAGATTGCTTGAATCCTAAGAATTCTTTCCAGACTATAACCCTCCAGGAATTCTTTGGGGTCCTTCAAACACCCATTTTTTCTGTCCCTCATCAGAAGTAGAAATGGTGTATAATTGGTGACTGAACTTGAGGGAGCAGTGTACAAGCTTCTTTTTCACCTGTTCCTCACATCTAGGAAGCGACTGCTCCAGTAAAACAAGCTCATTGATTCTCTTTTGAATATGCCTTGGGCTTTTCTGTCTCTGCTTTATTTCGTAGCATTCTCCAACCTGGAATATATCCAGGCGTGTGCTGGTAAATGTTAACTAAGTGACTTTAAAAAATTATATATATATATATACATACATACATACATATGTATATATGCAGGACACACTTTTAAGCTTGATCTGCATTGTTAAAATTTCCCTAGCTCAAAGGCATCAAACTCTTGGCCCTGGCTCTGGTCCCACAGAACTCTCAGAATAGATTAAAATGTAATTGGGTTTAACAAAGTTAAGATATAATAGAACATAGATAATGTTAATTTGTGGTTTTCTAAGTCAATATTTGGTCCACAAGGATCCATCTCTATTTGAGTTTGACATTACTGATTTAGACAACCAACTGAACAATCAATGGAGGCCTGAACTGTTTGCTGGTTAGTTGTTTTTCTGTTGTATCTGCTTCTTCCTAACACCATAAAAAAAAAGATACTAGAATGGTTTACCGTTTTCTTCTCTAGCTCATTTTACAGATGAGGAAACTGAGGCAAACAGGGTTGAGTGACTTGCCCAAGGTTACATAGCTATTAAGTATTTGATGCTGGATTGTAACTCAGGTCTTAATAACTCCAAGCCTGGTGCTCTGTCCACTGCGCTTGCCAATTTCTGAGGGTGTAAATGCTCACATTGAAAATTTAACATCAGTACAAGTTAACTCTATGATACTGTGGAGTTCTGTTCTGATGAAAACTCTATATTCTTCATAGTCCAGACATTTTTTATCTTTTCCATGAAACCTTCCCTCATCTCCTTGGTTAACTAGGTCTGACCTCTTCCTCCCTTCTCTAACTTGTACATGGGATTTGAACTCACACACTTCTCATATCCTTATTTAAAAAAAATTGAATTTTTATATATTTAGGGTCTACTTCCTCCACATGACTGTAAACTTGAAGCTAGGACCCTGCCTTATTTCTGTCCCTTTATAGTGTCTAGCATAGGACTTTGCATATATAAGTTAAAAACAGTAACAAGTTCTTGAATTAACATTGTATAAAGTCAGTTAAATTTCCCTGGCTGCCCCAGAACTAATTAAACAAAGTTTCCAAGGGTTTGGTCTTTGGCTACTTTCTTGGCTAGTCCTTTTCCTCTAATAGTGCAAAAAAGGGCAGTTTCTCTAACAGATTATTGAACCCTATTGTTGTCAGGAGGAATCTAACCCTATTTGTGAATAATTTCAAAAAAACATGATAGCCACCTAATTGCCTTGCCCCAGAGATTCTGACTATCATGACAGTCTAATAGGATCAGATTGTGGGTTCAGCTGGATTATGCAGAAACTGGTCATAACCCCCAGATGAACAAAAATGGTCCACAATTATTATGTGAATAATTATACGTTTCTTGAGGTGAAGGATATGCAGAGATGCAGGAAGTAATGATGGCTACATTAGAGAAGGTAGAATTAGAGATGAAGAACAGAGCCATTGTCTTACATACCTGGTAGTCTTCTCTAAAAGAATATAAGCTACTTGTGGGGGGAGGGGAAGGAGGAGGAAGAAGGAATATAATATTTTATTTACTTTTTTTCAGTCACTCAATAAAGATTTACTATGTGCTAGTCATTTTGCTAAGCACTATGGATATAGTGAATGAAACACATTCCCTACGCAAAAGGGGATCACAATAAAATGGGGGAGACATCATGCAAAGGTGGGGAAGGGGGAGAGGAAAGGGTTGGGAAAAGTCTCCTGAAGAAAGTGGGATTTGAATTGTGTCTTGAAAAAAGCTAGGCATGCAAGAAAGTGGAAGGCGAGAGGAGGACATGTGAGATTGCCAATACAAAGATATAAAACTGGAAAATAGAATGTTGTTTGCGATTCTGATGTAGCTGAATAGTAAGTTCTTGGATGAGAGTAAATATAAGGATATCATCAAGGTGTTCAGGGTCCAGGTTGCAATGGGCTTCAAATGCCAAACAGAGGACTTTTTATTTGAAACTGAAAGTAGCTAGGGACCCACTGGATCTCACTGAGTAAGGGACAGGACCTCATTGATGAAACCTGTATTTCAGAAAATTCACCTTGGCAGCTGAGTGGAAATTAGATTGGACCAGGAGAGACTTGAAGCAAGGAAACCAATTAGGAGGCAATTACAATAGATCATCTGAGAGGTGGTTAGAGGATGTATCAGACTGGTGGCTTTGTCAGTGGAGAGAAGGGAACATATAGGGGACATGTGAAAGTTGAAATGACAAGATAGAATAGTGCATTCATCATAGAGGGTATTGAGTAATATTTGGCATTCATTTGTACACTCCTTTAATGATTTAGCAGCCCAGATAGGACCTGATTTATGCTGATTAGCTAAGACCTAAAAGAAAAAAAATAATAATGACAGAAATAGTTAATACCAAATGTAATATGGACTGCCACTCCCTTAATGATAAATGTAATGTCAGAATTTCAATAATGTCTGTACATTCCTACTCTTAAGATATTTACTCTTGATTAGGTTGAGCTGAACCACACCTTAAGACTCCCCACCCAGAGATTTTACCTTGTAAAGGAACCTAGCTTAAGGTGGATCTCAGCTTCTAATATTCTTGTTGCCTTTCATTGGGATTCATGTCATGAAGCCAGAATGAAGTGGTTTTCCTTGCCTGGATTGCCAAGGGCCACTTGGGTCGCATGACCAGACCTTGATACCTCATAATACCTCCTCCTCTTCTCTACCTAAAGGTATAACAAGCTTTTGTGTGGGTCTTGGAGTTGGGAAATTCTTTGTGTTCTGTCCTCATGGGATATCCCCTAAGGTGTCAGGTTTGCTACTCTGTTATCTCAGTTAAAGATGTTTTATCCTTCAACTCATGTCTTTGATTTATTTCAGGACCTGACAGATTCATTCTTCCAGAGAAAGGAAGGGAGACATAGAGTAGAAACAACTATAGTTACTGGTGAATATCTATGACTATAACCCTGATTCCAAAGGAATTCTACTAACCGCTATATTTAAGTTTTTCGTATTCAGATTGACTTGTTCAAAGGTACCGAAGGTCTGCTTATTCAGGGTTTAAACCTTTACAACAGATGAAAGTTGCATTTTTTTTCTACAAAGATGAGAACCAAGTAGAACATATATGTTTTCTTATACTCTTCTTTTTTGAGTGTTTATTTTTACAAAATTGATTTGTATACCACCAACAAACCCCAGAGTTAAATCAGCTTGATGAATGTATGTGTCTTCCAAGTTGTCCTGTATACAATCAGAAAACCCATAATTTTATCAGATTTCAGCAAAGTCAAATTCTGTTTCTTTGTTCCTTGAAATATTGGAATTGACTATTATGAAACCTCTGGGGACTAATGATTTTCAAAACCTATTCTCAGACTGGCAAGTAATGCTATGGTAATGAACTTGAAGAGCCATTAAATTGTTACCATCAGATGATTTCTTAAGTGTCAAACCAAGGGTCAGGATTTAATTGCTTGAAAATTTATGCAGCATAACAATAATCTACATTTATGTAATACTTTATGGTAATAAAGCACCAAACACACATTGGTTCATTGAATTTTTATAGCAACATTTTGAAGTGGGCGGTGTAAATATTATCCCCAGTTGTTGGAGTTGAGGCAAAGAAAGTGACTTTCCCAAGGTAGACAATAGGAGGCAGATTTTTTTTTGTAGTGGAAAGAACGCTGAATTCGGCACCAGAGGATCTGGCTTTGCATACTGGATCCGCTACCTAGTTTCCATATGTGACCTCAGACAAGTTGTTTAGTATTTCTAGACCTTACCTGCTTCATCTATAAAATAAGGGACTGGGGTAATTTTCACTCTAAACTCCTACATAGGATTTGAACCAATTTCTGTATCCATGTTCTGAGTTTTTTTCTTTTTAAATTTTATTGTTGCAGAAAGCTATTATAAGTTCCCATTACATGATGATGACCACAAAGATTCCCAAGTATTCTGAAAACCAATCTCCCTGAGAAGTAATTTTAGAGCATAAATGCCAGCATCAACTTTTCATTTTGTATCTTATTCTTCTCCAGAAATGGGGCCTCATTATGTTTAATAAGCTCAGATTTAGAATGTAGACATTGACAGTAGGAGCTTACTCAATGGCCTGGCAATTGTTTGGATCTGAAGTGTGCTTCCTTCTTAAACACAAGAATTCTGGATAATGATCGAAGGAATACACCTGTCATAATGTAGGAGAAAGAGAAAGAAAAGTCATAGTCAGAATGGCTATGTTGCTTCACTATTTATTTTTAGTCATTCTCATTTTTCCCTCACAACTATAGCAGATGGTTCAATTCTCTGAGTTAGCTGCTAATAAAAGACATACATTTGGGATATAAGGAGCTGAAAAATGTCCTAGCAGAGCTTGTGGTTCTTCAGGAGATTATGAGATAAAGAAAAGAGACTCTAAGGCCAGTTAGGATGAAATCCCTATGGACTTCAATTTTATTTCATTTGCCTAATAGAAACAAGTCTGAGAATCACAGAATTTGAGAATTAGAAGGGAACACAGTGGCCATCTACTTTAACTCATAAATGGGAGGAATTAATAACTAGTAACACCCCAGACAATGGTCATTTAACTTCTGCTGGAAGATCTCCAAGAAAGGAAAAACAATCTCTTCTTTTTTTTTTAGCCTCTGTTTTACATCATATGATGAATGTGCCACAGAAAGACAACTCCTCATTCAAAGACAGTGAACTGATGAATGTGGATGTCTTTTTTTTTTGTTTTTTGGAGGGGGGAATGTAGGGCAATTGGAGTTAAGTGACTTACCCAAGGTCACATGGCTAGGTTTTTTTTTTTGGTTATATGTCTGAGGCTGGATTTGAACTCAGGTCCTCCTGACTCCTGACTTTCTCTATTTACTGTGCCACCTAGCCATCCAGAGACTATCTCTTCTTGATACAGTCTATTCTATTTCTATTTCTTATTCTAGCTCTAATCCTTAAAATATTGTTTTCCTGATATGAAATCTAAACTGGTTCCTTTGAATTTTCTGTTTATTGTTTCCAGTTTAGTGCTCTGGGGCCAAACAAACAAACAAAAATATTCTTATCTCTAATCTATAGGAAGACCCTTTAAATACTAGGAGACAGCTATTATTTCCTTTCCCTCTCCCATTTGGTTTTCTCATTAAACATTTCCAATTTCTACGACTGATCCTTATGTGACATGGATGTAAGGCCCTTCCCCATTCTAGTTACCTTTGTGTGGTAACACTTCAGCCCATCAAAATAATTCTTAAACTGTGGCCTCCAAAATTGAACCCAGTCCTCCAGATGAAGTAAAAATGAGGCCAAGAAGATACAGTGAAAACAACACCTACCTATTTCTGGAAGTTATGCATCTTAATGTAGAGTAAGATGATATTAATATCATTTATTATAAATAATAATTATTAATTGTGTACTTTGCCATATTACTGACATGTTTAGCTTCCAGTCTACTGAAATACCCAGATCTTTTTCAAAACAACTACAATCTATTTGTGCTTCCCTATCACATACTTATACTTATTCTTAACACCCAAGTGCATAACTTTACATTTCTCCCTATTATATTTCATCTTATGAGATTTAGCCCAATGCTAGAGTCCAACCTTTTAAGGGTCTTTTGGATCCCAATATTGTTATTCATCATGTTAGATATCTCTCTTTCTCTCTTTGCTTTGTGTCGTTAGCGGATTTGATGGACATATCATCTAAATACAGAATATATACAAGGTCATGTTAGAGGGAAAGATACTAGGAACTGGGAGGGGTAGGAAAAACCTACTTCATTGGTTCTATCATTGATTAAAAAAATGTTAAAAGTGGCACAAGGTCAAGCAGAAACCCGTGAAGTACTCCGCTGGAGGTCTTCTGCCATGTTCACTTCAAAGCATTCACAACTATTTTTTGAATTTGACCATTCAATCTACTTAATTATGTTTAATCCATATCTTTCCATCTTCCTTACAAAGAATAATATGAGTTGTTTTATCAAAAGTTTTGTTAAAATTTAGGTGGACTATTTCTATATAATCCATCTTATTTATTACTTTAGTAATCTTGTCAGAAAAGAAAATGTGGTCATCTGACATGACCTGTTTTTGCTGAAGCCACATCCTAGGCATGTGCTGATAAATGTTTAAGAAGCATCCCATACTCCAATGTTCACAAACTCATGTTAAAGTTTAATCTGTATTATTAACATCTTTTTCCATAACTTTCTAAATTTGGCCCAATTGACAAAACAATAGATAAAATCTGATTTATAGCTTTGCTGATTTTTGAGGTGTAAATATTCATACTGAAAATTTAACAACCAGCTTTGGTAGCCAGTATGAGCTGGTTACATCATACTCCTGTACTTACTACTTCACTTTTTAGATGCTCACCAGCTATTTTCTTAACAAGGCATTTTAGAATTTTCCCAAAATTAATATCAAGTTCATTGGTCTATAGTTTATAGATTGTTAGAACTTTCTTTTTAAAATAATTGGGCATTTGTCTTTCTCCAGTTTTGTGCTACCTTTTTTTCTTTTTCCATGATCTTTCAGATCTCACTGGCAGCAGCTCAGTAATCATATCTGTTAGTTGTTTGAGAACCTGAAGATGTAGTTGATTTGGGTCAGGTGACTTGAATTAAAGGCCAATTTATTTGGATCAAGTAACTTGAACTAATCAAAGGCAGTTGCTGCTCTTTCATTATCTCCTTATTTATCTTGGTTATCAATTTCCCATTAGTAATTTTTTGTTTTGTCATTTCTAATCTCAGTCATTCTCCTTTGCAGAGAAACAAAAGACAAAGAATGAGGTCTTCTCACTCTTTTCAATTGTCATCATTTAGGACCCAGTAAAAGTCCTTTCTCTTCTTTGATCTTCCTTTTCCTCCCAAAACAGTTAAGGCTGCTTTTGCTGTCCTTATCTTAGCTTGCCAGCCCTGGCTCATTCTGAGTTTTAGCATCTCTAAAACTATTTTTACACAACCAATGTTCATCTTTTGTTATATGACTATTATTATTTAATCTAAGTTGGTAACTGAGTTCAGTATGAGTCCATATCACTGGCTTCAGACAAATGGCATTTCCTCTCCTTGTGGAATGGTTTTCCTTTCTTCTTGAGCATCTCCCATACCTCCTGGACTGATTTTCTCTGAAGCATCCTTCCCCCATTTCCTTAACCCTTTGAAATCTGCTTTCTTGGAATCTAATGTGCATTCCAGATTATGCCCACATTTCTTTCTGGAAAAAATGGGTAATCCTTTATACTATGGTCCACTATTTTTTTTCCAGTTGTTGCCCACTCAAAGACATAGAATTCTTTCTCTATACCCTACCTCCCCCATCACTCTTTACCTCTTTATGACTGGTATCTGTTAATGCTTAACAAACACTATTAACTGCTTATATAGTATGCAAGGCAGTGTCATAAATTCAGGATACAAAGAAAAAAATAGTCCCAGCTTTCAAAGACCTTTCACTATAATGGGGAAGATATACATACAAGATAAATACAGAGTAATTACAAAGTCATCTCAGAGGAGAAGGTACTGGCAGTAGGGGATAGGGAAAAGGTGAGGCTCAATCCAGAAAGACTGCTTAAAAAAGGTAGAGGTTGAGCTGAATCTTGAATGGAGGCAGGGATTATCTGAGGTGGAGTTGAGGAGAGATAGCATTTCAACCATGGAGGAAAGCTAGTTCAAAGACATGGAAATGAGAGATGGAAGGCCAGAACAGTCAGAATGAAGAGTGCATGGTTGAGAGTAATCATATATAAGACCAGATTGATAGGAAGGCACTAGGTTGTGAAGCGTTGCAAATGGCCCAAAGAAGAATTTCTATTTGAAACTAGAGGTCATAGGGTACCCTCAAAGTTTATTGACTAAGGCAGATGACATGGTTATCTGTCTGGTAGATGAATTGGAGTGGGGAGAGAACCATATTATAAAGTCTCAAAACTCTGCAGTATCATTTTTCATGTAACAGTTATACTACAAAACTAACTTTCCCCCCTGTGACTTTCTTTCACCTAATCTTGTATTTTCCTAAGCCAATTAATGATGTTAGATGGATTATACGTATTTTCTCACCTTTTGTGGGAAAATGAAAGTAATAACTCCTTTCACATATACATTTAAAAGAAATCAACTTAGCTCCATATTTGCTGTTTTTCTTATGCAAATCAATAACTTTGGGCATTAAGCTACATCAGATATCTAGGCCATGAATATGTATTTCTATATTTAAAATGAAGAGCAGATGTTTATGTTGTGGGGTGCTTCAGTAACTTTTGCATGGTTTGAAAAAAGTAAATCATTAACAGTGTGATTCAAGTATAATATCTGAACTTGTTTTGTAATGGCATCTACTTGTTAAGATAACCTTTAATATATGAATGTATGCTTAGATCTATGTTCTCATTGCTTCAATCACTTGTTGTTAAGTTATTTCAGTTATGTGTGACTCTTTGGGACTTTTTTGGTAAAGATACTAGAGTGGTTTGTCATTTCCTTCTACAGCTCATTTTACAGATGAGGAACTGAGGCAAATAGGGTTAAGTGACTTGCCCAGAGTCTCACAGCTGGTAAGTATCTAAGGCCAGATTTGAATTCATAAAGAAGAGTGTCTTATTTTAAGCACAGGGCTCTATCCCCCACATACATGGTTTGCCACACATAATGTAGAGTATTCTTTATATCATAATAAAGTATAGCATTATCTGTAGTAAAGTATGTGATAGTAATACACTATGTACAAGAGTAACAAATGACAAATTACAATAAATTGGGCTTTATTATGCCATTTTATACAATGCTATGATATACTATGCTTCAGTATACTATACTATTCCATGCTACATTTTACTATGTCTTGCTATCCTATGCTAATGTAATTATCATACTCTATTATTCTACTATATCCTACACTAAGCTCTAATTTTCTTTTTTTTAGTTTTTATTTGTTTTCTTGTTTACATTATTCATTTTCATTACAGTTTTTTGAATTACACATTTTCTCCCCGTCTTGCTCCTGCCCCAACCCCATGACAGCAATCCCACTGTAAA